>JNEM01010571.1:0-18230 GCA_000697335.1 Conidiobolus incongruus B7586 | reverse complement strand
TATTGAAAAAATAACAAAGCTAATATAATATAAAAAAGGCTTAATATAAAAATAATATAATTTTTAACATGATAATAATAATATAATAAAATAATATAAATATAAATAAAATTTAATTAAGTATTATTAACAAATAAGTTAATATTAATATATTAAGATTTATATTTGGTAGTATTAATATATATTATATTAACAAGATATAGTCTCAAACTTAGAAATAATAAAAAGATAAAAAATAATAAAAATTGAGAGGAAAAAGAGGAACCTAATTTATTAGATAATTAATTATTATTTATATAATTAATATAGCTTTAAAAGTGTAAATTAACTGACTAATTTATAGTTAAATGAATTATATAGAAATATATATATAAGAATTATAAAAACTAATCTCTTAACAATTTCAATTTAATTATTTTTGGAATAAATTCTCTATATACATTAAAATTAAAAATTTATTAAAGTCTTGATTTAATATAGAAAAATATACTTAAAACCAGTGGAAATTCTGGGAAAGGTTTTCAAGGCTTTCTCCAACCTAAAATGTATATTAATTAACCTCAAATGAATATATTAATTTAATTAATCATTAAATAATAAGCTCAAAATATTAAATTTAAAAAATATAGTTTATTATTATTATCACATTTTGGTATTTTTATAGTGGTATTATAAATATCATATCTGTGAAATTGTAAATTAAACTATTAACAACTAGCAATGGCCAAATATTATATAACTATTAAGAAATATTGAAATCATAATGTAATTCTATGTATACTAGCAAAATTTTATTGGTATGATACCTAACCCAAACTAAATATGAGCGAAAGAATTTTAAAATTGTGAAGGTATTTAAGTTACTCATTTTTTTATAATTTAAATAACTTATTTTTACTCTAATGACAAGGTTGAATCTGGAAATTTTTAAATTTGTATAATTATAAATATTTTTTAATCATAATATTATAATCAATTGATTTAATATTGTTAATTTTTTGTTAATTTTAAATTTATCAAAGTAAAAAGGGTAATAAAATATTAACTCATCAAGTATATTGGATATAATCAAATGTAGTAGTTACAATTTATAAAGAATTTATTTATATTAAGATTAAAATTTTTAGAATGTCTATTACAGGAGTTCAGAAACTAAATCTCGGGTAAACATAATTGTTTTTATTCCTGATTTAATATAGTTAAAATTTTTCCACATCTAGATTTAATTCGGTGAATAATTTATTATTTTTTATTAAATTTAGTATAATTTAATACCTGATTCAATTATTTAATATGAAATCCTCAACATTTCTTAAAATAATATTACTAAATTAAAAATATAGGCTTTCGATATATTAATGATTATCATATATCTTGAGAATTAATGGTGAATTATGTTCATATCATATTTGACAATTATCTGATAACGTTAATAACTTTGAATTAATCAAGTAATATTAACAATTATCTCAAAATGGAGTTCAATTCATTTTAATATATATAATTAATCTCAATGTGTTTTGGAATTTAAATTCAACAACATAACAAAAAATAATATTGTATAATAATACAATGTTAAAAAATTATCTTTATCTGGCACAATTCAAATAAATGTATGAATATTCAGTTCTGAATTATTGAGTATCACTTACTCTGTATAATATTTATTGAAATAACAGCATATCTAATTAATGGATAGAATATTCTTTAAAATTTTAAATCTATTATTCATAATATGCTAATTACTAAATATTGAATCTAAATATTCTTATTTTTATGCAATAATTAAATGTATTTTGTTTACAAGTTGCCATGTTACTATTGTTGAGACAAAATTTGATTTTCGGTTATATAAATTAACCCTATAGTTTAAGATTTTAACAAATTAATTAATGCTTTCCATAATTAGAGTATAATAACAAATCAAAATCTTTTATTAATTATCTGATTTTGATTAATAATAATAATATATAAAATTTTAAATAAATAAAATCTTACATTATTATAAACTTTTTTTGTAAATTATATTTATTTTATAATATTAATATTATATAAAATATTCTTAAATTAATTTGTAGAATAAAAATTAATTAATTCAAAATATTCTATAGAAAATTGTCAATTTACCAAACTAAAATAAGAGCAATAAATTAAAATTCTTAAATATTTGATGTTGATTAATTTTTTTTTTTGCAAATTTTTAAAATTTAATCCATAAAGCTTTTGACGGCCCTAAACGCTGGAGGAAATATGTTTTATGAGCTTAAAAGAGAAATCGCGAGTAGTAAACAATAGGTTATCACAAAGTTAGGTGAAAATGGCTTACTGCGAATAAAGTAAATACTCAATACTTTTGGAAAGATGAGATTATTAAGTGATAGGCTCAACCAGTTCATCAAATGAGGTACCTCCAATGTGACTTCTTGAATCAGTGTGGTAATCCGAGTTTCTTGAGTGATGGACAAGATTATTCCCCATCACTTTTATGTTCTTCAAAATTATATATATAATTTTGAAAATTATCAAATATATTTATTACTAAACAAAATAATATATTTTTTATCATATTAATTTAATTATAAATCAATATTGTGAAAAATTTTAATTTGATAATATACTAACAATAATATTATATTAATTTTCAAATTAAATTGCAATTGTATCAATACGTATTATTCTGAAGAAATGTTATAAATAGTACTAATGTTTAATATAAATTGATGTATTAGTAATATTAGTTATCAGTTAAATATTATGATAAACCATATGTATGAAATAATTATATACGATGAATTTTATTAATTAATACAGATAAAACAATTTAGTGTCCTGGGTTCATCGGAACATCATTTAAGCTTTTATTCTTTAAGAATAAGCTTGATACCAGTCCTATTACACTTGTGGCTAAAAGGAAATAGAAAATAGCTCGTAATGCATTATAATAAACCATGGTTGCTTCCATTGGAAGGTTAGATCCGTTATGAATACCTTCACCAATTAAATCTTTGAGATTACTAAAATAGATGTTGATAATCGCACCATCTATAGCTAAACCAATGGTCCCGCCAAAGTTCAAAGTAAAATTAAAGAAACCGGCTACAATAGCGATATATTCTGGCTTGGAGGAGGCTTGAGCTCCGATTGATGTCATTTGTAAAGAGCATCCAATTCCAAATGATAAGATACAAGGGAAGAAAACCATGCACCACAATGGGAGGTATGGCGATAACAAGCACAATAACCCAGATCCAACTACCATTGCAATGCCACCAATCCAAATTATTATTCTAAAAGAATTAATTCGACTAGAAACAATTCCTGATAACATTGCAACCAATGAACTAATCACTAAAAATGGAGCTAATTCAAATCCAGATTGACTCGCCGACATTCCTTTCAAAATTTCATAATACACAGGAAGATAATAGATAATTGTAAAGTCATTAAGACCAAGTATGAAGTTTACAAGAGAACAGATAATCACATTTGAATTGAACATTTTTGGAGGTAATACAGGCTCAATAGCTACCTTGAATTCGATAATAACAAAAATTATGAAAAATACCAAAGATGTAATTGCAGTAACAATAACTTGATATGATTTCCATTCATAATCTTTACCGCCCCAAGTAGTAAACAAGACAAAAAGAACTATAGATATACTGAAAGTAACAACTCCCAAGTAATCTACTCGCTTCAATTTGCTTATGAATGTACCTTCAACCCAAGGCAAAGGCATTACAAAAATCACAATCAATGCTAAAATCACGGCAACTGGTAAATTGATAAAAAACACAAATCTCCAGCTAATGTGTTCAACAATTATGCCTCCTAAAATAGGACCGAGCATATTACTAATAGCAAAGCTTATACTTGTCAAACCGAGGTAGATACCGCGATGTTCCAGTTTGACTATATCTGAAATAATAATGAACGAAGTAGATACAATACCACCACCTCCAATTCCGGCAATCGCTCGGAATATAATTAACATGATGATGTTTAAAGCTAGTCCACATCCTAAACTTCCCACTGAGAAAGTGAAAAGGGAGAACAACATGCACACTTTCCTACCAAAAATATCACTAAATTTGCCATAGAGAGGGGTGAAGACAACCATTGTCATCAGATAAGATGTAGCAATCCAGGTAATGGAGTCTTTTGCTTTGAGATCCGTAGTAATTGCATCATTTGCAGTTGATAAGATAGTTTCATCAATACCAGAGACAAACACTCCCATGAAGATACCCAATAAAATGATAGAGAGCTCGTACCGAGACAGTTTAGGGGTTTCTGAATCAATGGAGTTGACTTCAAGATCTCGAAAATCTGCTTTGTTATTGAGTGTATCATGTTTCGTTTGCTCCAATTCGTCTTTAGAAGATAATTGTAATGTCATGGTCTATATTTGGCTAGTTCGTCAAGGCAATAATGAAATTAGCCATTAAATCACTCTAAATAACTTAATCGACCTGAGATATTTATATAATCAATTATTATCCAAATGTCACAATGCCTTCAGACATTATATCATATATTTAATTTAATAATTAAAAAAAATTATTTTTCCAAGTATAAAATTTCGAATGTTGCCAAGTTCATGGAAAATGTGAAGAAGAGCGGATCTAAGGTTATTGTTCAACTTTGGTGAGTGGAACAAATTCCACCCATCAGTTCTCTGTGTATTTTAGGTCACTTCTAGGTTATGATCATTCTAAATTTAGAGGTGTTAAAATAGTTTAAATTGATATTTTTTGGATTATTTAACTTTAATCCTAATTTAGACCCCTTAATCTTTCACAAGTTGAACATTCTGGAAAATTTTTAATCAATATCTTAAGATGAATCATATTCAATTAGATGCAATATTTTTTTTTCTACAATCAAAATTATAATTAAATGAATTGCAATTGGCCCTATTATATCCGATATACTCATAATAGTTCATCTATTATTTATAATTTTTTATATTTTATTAAGTATCATAAATTTAATGTATCTGAATTGATAATTATAATTTAAATACACATTAGTTGAATTCAAAAATTTTTATTCGGTTATAAAATTTAACCTGCATAAAAAATTTTAAAATTTTAACTTTTGTAAATTATTAATTCATAAATTTATTATTTATATTGAGTAATAAATTTATAAATATTAATGAAAATAATTTAATTTATTATTTCTTTTCATATATAAATTTAAGATACAGCGAAAAATGGGCTTTTAAGGAAAAGTAAATATTGTTGGTTTTATATAATATTGTTTAGATTCAAACAATTTTAGTTCATTATATAATTATAAATTAACCATATAATAGGATTTGACAATTTTTTTCAGCTTATTAATATAATATCATTGTACTACATGCATTTTAATTAGTATTTTTCACAAATTTTACTACATTAGTCAATGAATAATTCAATTAACAAAACGTAATTCGAAATCAAAATATCAAAATTATTTCATCTTGAATTACAATCAATTTGATAGAAGTAATTAATTCATGCGGATATTAATGATTGAGGCTTATAATTGCTATTAAATACTTTGGGAATTGCTATTCATTTCTTATTAGATGCTTGGAAATCTAATAATAATTTATATAACAATTATTCTATCAAAATTTGAAGTAGCATAATTTAAAATGTGTTTTGATTGTAATGCGATTTGCAATTTGTGATTATTAATCATAGAATTAATAGATACATATATATCAATAGCAATATCATCCTATTATTAATCGGTAATTGATTATTAATATAAAGAAATTGTTATATTATTTATCCAGCATAATATTTTTTATTAAACAAATATATCATTATTAAAATTTCGGTTTTTTTGAAATTAATATCAATTTAATAATTTATCAATCTCATCATATTAATTAAATTTTGCTCAATAAAATATTTCCTTACATTAAAATTTTTCTTCAATAATACTCAGTTATTTTTTCTATTGTTGCATTTCAAAACTACCCGTCTATATCAATTGGATAGTTAAGGCAATAGTATTTGATATATTATAATATTTACTGAATCAACTATTAAATTCACTATCAACCGTCTTATAATAAATCTCAACACTGTTGTCAATTATTCAAAATTCACTGACGTGTTGAGTGCTTCAAATCAAGTATTTCGAACATTTTGTTTCAGTAAATTTACTTTAATATGTATCATTACTAGATTTAATTATTCATCACTTTATAAATTTGATATATATAACATTAAGAATAATATTTGTTAATCAACTGTTAATTATATAAAGGGTAAAATTCATGCCTTAATAGATTGACAAACAAATTAATCTTTTATCAAAATTTTGAAATTATTTTTTGTAATTTTTAAGTATCTCAAATAAATTCCTTTAAAACATCAACTATATTATTACTTACAATTGAATTGTCACAACTTTATTTTAACTTTCTCCAATTGACTTTATTTTTATCAAACTTCTTCAAAATTATTGATTATATCACTAATTAAACATTTCCTATATATATATCATATTTAATTCCCTCTAATGATTATTTATAGAAATATTTAATCTCTACTTTCACAAAAAATAATATTAGTGTAGAAATTAAGTAATGGCACAATTTTAAGATTGAAATTAAATAAATAAATTAATAAATAATATATAAAAATTAATGAATAATATAAAGTTAATAGCCTTTTTTATTATTAATAACTATTTTTTATATCTTTAGTAAGCTTCTAATATCTAAAAAATAGTTTTTTTTATTAAAAACTGAAATTTGATGTTTTACAAACCAATTTAATTTGTTTACAAGAATTTTTTTTCTTGTAAGCTATTTTTTTAATTGTTTAAAACAATTATAATCATATAAGTTATAATCAAGTGAATATATTAAATATGGTAACTCCCTCTAATTTTTTTATATAAAAAATCTTTTATAGCTTTAACTTTATATATTTTATAATTATTATATAAAATAATAATTGTTTTTAATTTATATTGAGAATACTATTTAAAAATTATTTTATTTAAAAAAATAATATATAATTTACTATTAATTAATTTTCCTTGAGGTATCAAATAAAAAAACTATATATTATTATAATCTATTACAATAATTAACATTTGCTTATATTTAAAATATTTATTTATTAGAATTTGTAGAGGGGATTGATTTAGTTTAACCTAATATTTTGTTTTATTTTTAAACAAAGGATTATATAAAAAAATCTAAAATTCATCAATTATAAGTATTTATTGTAAGAACTTTTGTTTTTAGTTATACCTTAATAAGTTTAGTTTAGCTATAGCTACTCTAATTTTCTTTTAAGCTTCTATTAAATTATAGTATTTATTTTACATTTTTATTAATTAATCTAAGTTTAAACTTAAGTAAATATAATATGCTTGTATAATTAATATTAAATCACTTTAATAATTCTTTAACAGAAATAAAAAGGTATTTCTTATTATATTTTTTTACTCTATTAGTAAGTGAATAGATAACAATGGAAATTAGTTTTTTAAATTTTGATAAATTTTAAATAATGTTTTTTCTAGCTTTAAAATCATAAATCTAATGATATATGGTAGTTTTAAATAAAACACCATCTTTATAGGTTGTTTACAAGTTTTAGATGATTTTAAAGGGTTTATAATTAAGTTTTAAAGATACAAAAATAAAAACCTTTTAATAATCACAATCTAGTTTAAGCATAATTAAATTTAAATGTAAATTTTAAAATCAAAATATTTAAATAAAAAAAATAATTAAAATTGAATATATATATATATATATATATAATCTTTCAAAATATATAATATGTTTGAAAGATCAGAAATTAAAAAATTTTGCATTTTTTAATTTCCATACTAATATTAAAACTAATCACCAGTTATATATAGTATAAATAAAATAACTTAAAATTATTGAAATATGAAAATAATTAGTATCTTTGATGTCTTATTAATTTATATTTTCTTACTAATTCATTTTTATTTAAACTCTTATCATGTTTTTATTAGTTAAATAATAGAAATTATTAATGGATATTATTTATCTACTTTGTATAAAATACTTCATAATCTCTTATATGAAATATAATATTATTATATTAAAGAATTTTTTTTAATAATGAAATAATTACAAATTATAAAGATGAAAAATTTAAAATAATTTAAGAAGAGTTAGACCTTATTCATTAAATTATTTATATATTCTAAATTATTAAAGTTTTTTCAATATAGATGAGCATTGATTAACATATATATAGATTTATATAATAATATGTGCCACTTTTTTAGTTAATAATGGATATTTAAAAAGCTTTCTAAAACCCATTTTTACTTAATATTACTTAATTTACGCAATTGTTTATTTTTGAATATAATCTAAAACTAGAATTAATTTTGAAATTGAAAATATTTTTGGTGACTACAGGTAAATAATAGATGAAATATATATTAAATTATAATAGAATATATGATCTATGAAGAATTTGGTAATATGTTAATAAAAATCATCTATATTAAATTTAAAAATTATCTAGTTTAATTATTAAATTTAATTTTTGATAAAAAATTAAATGAAAATTATTTGAAACACAAAATTATTTATATATTGCAATAACTCAAACAATTTTGTCGTTTATAATTTCAATTATGAATTTAATAAGGATAAAACTGATAATGAATTTATTAAAATATATTTATAATATTAAACTTGGTTGAAAAATGTAATGAATTAAGAAAAGATAGTATTGGACTAGAGAATTGAACTTTATCTGGATTTAATTTATATAAAAAATTATGAAATATTCTTAATTGAACACAGAAATGACTTTAATGAAATACAGTTATCAAATAGAATATCTCAACTTATATAATTATATATTATACTTGTAACAGTATTTGATACATATAAGTTAATTATATGTTAATTAATCTAAATTAAAGCATTTGAATTTTAATAAATTTTATTATATTAATCAAAATTGTAAAATTTTCAGATTGTATAAATATGTCAATGTCCTGGATTGACTGTTATTCCAGTAATTTATGTTTATGAATCATACTAATATTGAATTCATATATTCTAACGCCCGTTAAAAAATAAAAGATACCTCTTTGAACATCACAATATGCTAATTGATATTCCATCGAAATGGATTGGATTTAATGAGTTCTTTCATGATCGCCATTTCCTATCAAATATAGAAAATCATACAAGAGATTATTGAGATTGCCACCATCGATAGATAGTCCAATAGTTTCGCCCATTATGATTGTGAAATTCACAAAACTAGTAAAACCGCAATATATTCTGGTTCTGAAGAAGATTGAACTCCCATCAAAATCATTTGAATAGCGAAACCAATTCCAATAGCTAAAACGATGGGGAATCAAACCATGTAGCAGTTGGGCAGAGTAGATGATGACATGCAAAGTAATCCTTCTCCAATCACTATAAGGGCTGCTTCAATTCTAATTCTGAAGGATTGCAAGCGATATCTATTAAATCCAAATACCATCGCAACGAGTGATACACTAACCAAAAATGGAGCAAATTGATGATCCGCTCCAATTGCAGTATAGCGGCGTAGAATCAGGTAATATACTGAAAGATAATAAACTACTGTGAATAAATTAACATCAATAACTAATCCAAGCAAATAACATATAGAAACATTTGAATTAAACATTTTAGGATATAAAATAGGTTCAGAAAATCCAAACTGAATTTTGATAAATGCGATTAACGAAAGGGAGATCAAACACGATGAAATCAGTACTTGATATGAAGTCCAATAATAGTCCCTCCCTCCACAATTGCTACTCAAAACAAAGGGAACGATAGGTACATTAAGAGTCAAAGTAGCTAACACATAAATACTTTTAAATTTACTGAAAAAAGATCTTTATACTCCAGGTAACGGTATAATCAGGCTAAAAACTAATTTCATTATTGCTGTAATATGTAAATTGATATAGAAAATATATCTCCAACTGACATTGTCAAAAATAGCACCCTCTAATTTCGGTACTAGAATATTATTAATAGCAAATGTACCATCAACGATATCGAAAAAAAGTAGCTCTTTCTTCTAACATCACTATATTAGATATGATATTGAGTGAGAGATACTATTCCTTCACTACCAATTCATGCAATTACTCTAAATATAATCAACATAACAATGTTAACTGCTAATCCACATCCCAGATTACATAGTGAAAAAAACAAATGAGTAAAGGACATACAAACTCTTATTCCAAAAATATCCGAAAATCTACCATAAAATGTAGAAAACTCTACAAATGTAATGATATATGAGGTCGCTATTCATGTGAGTGGTCCTTGAGCGTTCAAATATTTAGAAATTACTTAATTAACTATTAATAGAACTGTCTCATCATTCACTGATACGAATATGCTCAAAATTATACCAAATATGATGGAATAAAATTTTGCTCTAGTTAACTCTTTATGCTCTTGATGAGTTAGATTCCTTTCAGGATCTGAAGGAACGTAAGAACTAGATTTATTAATCATTACTACTTCTGAAAAGGTTCGAAATTGTTATCAACTTGAATTATATTTACTATAATATAGAGAATATAGGAATACTAGAGCTATCAACAGGACTAATTCACTAGAATTTATTAATAAATGAGATGAACAAATTCAATATCTGATATATTTAACTAATTTTTAATAACTGAATATAATTATAACATAATTTATAAATTACAATAAATTTAAATTTTAAGAATAATAATTTTGAAAATATGATTTTAAAGAAATTTTTGATTATTAAATAATAAGATATATTTTGTTCATTGAAGATAATTATTATAATAATATTATTATTAAAGGAATAATTTAATTAAAAAATTGATCAATTTACTAATTTATTGGTTTAAAATTATTTCTATGTAATAGCAGTAATGATTTAATGAAATATTCAATTTTAAAGAAAATAATATTAAAAAATAATAAATAAACTATTTAAATATTATTCTTAAATTCTCTAGTTCTATTATGATTATTAATTTAATTTTTTTACTTATTCAGGATAAAATAGTAAATTATCTAGATATCAAGAATACTTTAATATAAATTAGTGCTAGAATTTAATTATACTATCATAAATTTGCAACATATAAATATTCTAAATTTTATAATTTTGTTTATTTTTTTTGTATTTAAAATATCAATATTTTTCATATAATAAATATACTTGTAAATATTATTGGGTAAATATAATTTTGTAGTATTATCCTATAATATATAATAGATTTTATTTTAATAATTATTTATAAATTTCATAATATAAATATATTGAATTTTCAAGTTTTAAAAGTTATCATAAACTTTGATAATAAGATTCCAATTTATTTATCAATTGATATTTTGATTTAATATTTATTACTAATAATTTAATGCCCTGGACTCGACTTAATTCCAGAGAGAGGTCGATATTTAAGAAACATACTAGCTAAAAACCCAAATATACTAACACCCATCAGAAAATAAAAGACCCCTCTGAAAGCACCATAATAAGCTAATTTGGCTTCGATAGGAATAGGTTGGGTTATATGCGTTGCTTCATGGCCACCACTTCCAATCAAATAAGGATAATCAGCTAACATATTATTTACGATAGCACCAGAAATAGCCAACCCAATGGTAGCACCCATATTAAAAGTAAAATTGGCAAAGCTTGCTATCATAGGTGCATATTCTGGATCAGAAGAAGCTTGAGCTCCAACCAGACCCATTTGCATACCAAAACCAACACCAAAACCTAACATAATGACGAATAAAATCATACACCAGTTTGGCAAAGTAGGAGATACTAAACATAGTAGACCAGCTCCAATCACCATGAATACTTTCCCAACTCTGATAGGAATTCTGAAGGAATTTAAACGACTTCCAACCAATCCAGATATCATCGCAAAAAATGAAACACTGATAACATACGGAGCTAATTGATATCCTGATTCGCTAGCAGTGTATCCACGGAGAGTTTGATAGTATACTGGAAGATAATAGACAATTGTATAGTGGTTAAGGCCCAATGCCAAAGCTATCATGACGCATATTTTGGCATTATAGGTGAACATTTTAGGTGGTAAAATGGGCTCTTTGGCGAACCAATATTCAATTATGAAAAATGCGATTAATAAAACAAATCCCAAGCAAAGTGGGATCAATACTTGGTAGGACGACCAAGGATAGTCTTTACCACCCCAAGTGGTACTAAGAATAAAAAGAGTGATAGATGTGATCAGAGTTAAACATCCTAACACATCAATTCTCTTGAATTTGCTGAGCAAAGATCCTTCGACTCCAGGTAAAGGCATAATAAATATAACAATTAACGCTAACAGAGCAGTAACAGGCAAATTTATATAAAAAATAAACCTCCAGGTGATATTATCAACAATGACACCTCCTAAAATAGGTCCCAACATATTACTTATTCCAAAAGTTACACTAAGAATACCAAGATGAGTTGCCCTATCTTCTAATTTAACAACATCGGAAATAATAATAAAAGAAACCGCGATTATACCACCAGCACCAATACCTGCTATTGCTCGAAATACAATGAACATAATAATATTAATTGATAATCCACATCCCAAACTACCTAAAGAGAAGCAAAATAGAGAGAAAAGCATACATGACTTCCTTCCAAAAATCTCACAAAATTTTCCATAAAGTGGGGTAAAAACAACCATTGTCATAAGGTATGAAGCGGCAATCCAGGTGAGAAAACCTTGAGCTTTAAAATCAATGGTAATTTTTTCAGTAGCTGTAGATAAAATAGTTTCATCAATACCAGCAACAAATACACCCAGAATAATACCAAGCATTATTATTATTAATTGTTTTTTAGAAAGATTTGGAGGTTCAGTTATATTACAATTAGATTCTAAATCTTGACATTTTAATTCTGATATTTTTTGAATCTGAGTTTCAGATAGTTCACACTCTTTAGAATTTTCTGTAATCATATTAAATTTATGTATAAAATAAATGATGTTATAAAAAGGAATAACAACGGTGTATATATATATATATAACTTTTATATCATTCCACAATAAATATTGGTATTATTTATAATTAAATAACTTGTAAATAAATTGAAGTGTTCATTATATAGTTGAATAGTAAATTACTCTCATGACAGTTTTTCATATTATATTTCTCATCTAATAAAAAATAATATTCCTATTAACGGATTTAAAAATTAAAAATTAAAACAATTATTTATAATTTATTATATTATAAAAATCAAACTAAAATAAAATAAAGTAAAATATAATATAATATAATTAAAACTCATTTTGTTATATCACCATTTATTATTCTAATATATGTTTATAATATGAAATTATATAATTTTAGATATTTAAAATCTGAAATCCAATTTGTTTTATAACCATATTAATGTGGATAATAAATTTAATAAATTTTCTCATAAATTAGAATATTATTATACATGATAACAAGTTATTGACTAAGAGATATCTATTAAGGATATTATATTTTTGAACAAAAATTTCAATTTATATTAAAAAATAATAAGTCCAAAATACATAATAATATGAGAATTACATTTCATCTTAATAAATCTTATACCAATAACAACGCTCGTAGATTATAAACTCATATTAAATGAAAATGTTTTAATGAAAATTATAATAAAGTAGAAAATATTCAAATTAATAATATGGATATATTCTTATAATCCCAGCATTTATCTAAAATTAAACTATATATATTTATTAATTGGAATTATCACTAAAATTGTATTTAAATTGTTATAAAATTCAAATGAACCAGCAATACTGGATAATAACTTGAATAAATTAAATTTTATCATTTTCATTTAAAATAAATTTTATAAAAATTTTTTAGTGGATTAAAAAAGAAATAATATTTGTTTAAATAAATATACCTGCTATAGTGAATGATAAAAAAATATTTAACTTTATAAATCAAGATAAAGGGAGATATTTTATTTTTCAATATTCAACTCAATATAAATTAGAAACATTAAATTTCGATTTAGTTTGGACAGGTTCAATTATCAATAGATTGGAGTATTTGATAAAACAATTTCAATTTAGATTTTAAAAACTGATTGCAAGAAAGCATATTTTGGACTAAAAACTAAGTTGGTGGATAATATTCCTAAAATACAAGTTATTAATTCATCACATATTATGTTTTATACTCAAATATTATCTTCAAAACTCTTAAACTCACTAGTTATTATTGTTATTTTGAATTTTAAACAACATTGGAATTTAATTCTGAGATATTCAAGTTTACATATAATGAAATTATAAATTGATAATTTAGTTCTATGTCATCAACCTCAATTCTAAATAAAGCTGTTACTAATATGTTTTACTATCTTCCAATGATAATACATTACTATTTACTAGTAGACTAACCTTAATATATATGCCACTTTAATGTCATCAATTTCAAAACAAATTCTAATCAAATAATATAATAAAAATGATATAATCCTTTAACTATTAAATTCTTAGTTAAGTTATAGCTATAAACCAATATTGAGTTAATATATTAAGAACCATTGATAAAATAATATATTTGGACTTTAGATATAACATAAGCATATAAATGCTGAAAACTTTGAATTTAATAAACTTTTATTGAGCAATCCTCATATATAGAAAATTAGGCATAATAGATACTTCAATTGAGTATTTTTATTATATCATATATTTTTCTATTATTCATTAACCTACCAATACCATTTGTAAAGTAATTAAATATAGTATTTAGTTTTATTCATATTTAAACTATTTGAGTAATAATATATTGCAATAATATTGAAAAGCATAATTGACCAATTGGAATTTAATTTTTAATTATAAATATCTAATAATTGGGCGATAAATTCAGCTATTGGATTAGGACATAAAATAAAATCTCACATTATATTAAGTAATATAGAATTCTGATTATATGTAAATTAATTCTGAGTTTTTCTTATTTTGAATAGAATTACTGATTACCATATTAATTATTCGAGATTAACAGATTCAATCAAATATCGATTAAAAATAAAATTCAAATAGTCGAACCATCAATTTTATATTCATATCTAATTCAAAGCTTTTTTTATTTATTAATATTAAATCCTGAATTTTGAAATTTATTGAAGGAATATAAAAACTTCAAAATATTCATTTAGTTTGAATCTATAAATTATGAAAACAATTATAAATTAGATCTATGGAAAAAAGATATATTATGATATAATATCAAAAGAAGATCTTGACTCATTTTGAATAAAATTTTAATAGTTTTTCAAATATGTCATTTGATAATATTTTTTTATTTTAAACTAATATCTTGACTAAAAAAATATGCTAAGAATTATAAAAATGAAATAATATTAAATTTAACTGCTTCAAAGTATCTTAGATAAATTATTCTATATTTTCATTTTTATAAACATATTTTAGTTATTTATTTATATTTGTATAGAATTAAAGAGGTTATTTAATTTTTGATTTTTTAAATATCATAGTAATTTCAGAAAAAAATATATACAAAATATATAAAATAATATATATTTCTAGAATATTTAAAAATTACAATATATAATAGCTTTTTTGATTAAAGAATTAACTTTTTAAGATTTATCACTTAATTTAATAATATTTAAATAAATAATAATTATCAAAAGTTATATATTTTATTATTAGTAAAATCTAACCATATATTTTTTAAAGTTATTTAAAGTTTACAAGTAATTTTTAATTATAAAACATAATTTAAATTAATTATTTATTAATTTGTAAATTATTTTAAAATTAAGAAATTATTGAAATTTTGTTAAAATTTAAAAAACTAATTTTAGTTAATATATCCTTAATTATTAATAAAACAAAATATATATTAAAAAATACTTTTTTGTTTTAATTAAAGAACTATCATAGTACTTAAATATTAGTTATATAAGTAATATATATATATTAAAGTTTAAATTTAATTTAAATAATAGAAATAATAATAATACCTTATAATTTACCTAAAGCTTAAAAAAGATAAAATAGTTATTATTAAACAAAGCTTATTAAAATATAACCAAAAACTTAAGCTTTTATTGTAAATTATTATAACTAATAAATTATACCTATTTTTATATAATTTTTTATTAAAATATTAATTAAGATAGAAGTTTAAGTTAAATTAATCCTTTATATAATTTCTCTAATAAGTATTATATTTATAACTAAATATTAGTTTTTATATTATATTATAGTACTATATATTAATTTTATATAATTTTAAATTAAAAAAAATTTCATTATAAGCTTTATATTATATTTTTAAATAATAATATTTTTAAATAAGGTTTTTGATATAATTTAACAAATCTTATTATTTTATATAATAATTATAAAATATATAAAGTTAAAGTTATATAGGATTTATTAATTAAAATCAATCAAAAAAATTACCATATTTAATATATTTTTTAGATTATAACCTATATAGTTAAAATTATTTTAAATAATTAAAAAACCAACTTATAAGTAAAAAAATCTTTATCAGGAAATCTAATTAATTTATAAAATATTAAATTTTAGTCTTTAATTTTTTTTAAATATTAGATATTAGTTAAAATATAGCAAAGAGCTAATAATAAAAAAAAGTATTTATCGCATATTATTTATTTTATTATATTATATATATTAAAATATTTATCTTTTTTAATTGCAAAAAATTTGCTTTATTAAATTATAAAGTAATATTTATATTTAAATGATTGATTTTAAAAAAATATTTAAAAATTTAATATCATGGTTTAAGATTAGTTTAAATATTAATAATAAGAAATAAAATTCAATATCAAAATATTAAATATTATTCTAACGACCAAATAAGGAAATATATGATATTATATAAAAGCAATAATATTTTAAAAAATATCACCTCACTTCAATTCAATATATTTTAGAACTAAATACTAATTTGAACTAATTTTATCATATATTGAAAAAATTAATTCGGTATATAATTAATTGCTATATTGATTTAAAAAATTATTAATGTTTGTCAATTATTTATTAAGCCTATGGATCAAAAAGATATTATATTCAAATAAAAATACTTATCTTTTTGAATTTATTTTCGATTATATTAAAGACTTTGACGATATTAATAAATCATTAATATTTAATAAATAATGTTTATAATTTTATAATCAATATAATATATAATCCACTTTTAATTCTTTTATATTACAAAATTTTTTCATAAGTAAATTGATAAAATATATCTCCATCAATTTATTAAAATATGCTGACAAATTATAAATAGTAAAATTTTTTAATTACTTTTAAAAAAAATATAAATTTAAAAATTTTCTATATTCAAAAAGTTTTTTGATATTTAAATATAGTTATTTTGGGCTAAAAGATTTAAAAATTATAAACATATTACCTGGATTAAAATTAGAATAATTATTTTTGTAATATTATAATCAAATGATTTATTAGGGTAATATGTATTACTTCCTAACTAATAAATAATAGCAAACTATACTACTCTTTATTTAATATTATTTTCAAAATAAATTACTATTATTATTATTTAATCGATATTTATGGTATCTATATATTTCGTTTTTTATATTATTGATTTAAAATTATAGATTTTGCTGATAGAATATTTTATGAGTAATTCTGAAAATACTGATATGCCAATAAATAAATAAAATATTTCAATTTATTAACAGATTATTTAATTTTAATTATTATTTTCAAATTATATTTAAAAAAACTAATTTAACTCAATTTGTTAATAATGTAAAATATTCTTTTATTTATAGATATTAATTATTTAGTTTGAATAATGTTAAAATTTAAAATAAACTAATAAAAAAGTTATTAAAAATCAGTCTAATATAAAAAAACTAAATTATTATTATTATTTGAGTTTAATATTTTTAATTTTATCATTATATAAAATAAAGCTCAAAAATATTTGAAATTTAATATATAATTTAAACCTATAATTATTCAAAATAATAATGTAATTTATTAGAAATATATATTTTATCTATTTTGATAATAGATTAACTTTATATTTACTTTAAAAATTGATTAAGTATAATATGAAAGTATATTAAAAATAATAATAATATTTAACTATATATAATATCTTAAGGAATAAACTAACATA
>JNEM01010568.1:0-43195 GCA_000697335.1 Conidiobolus incongruus B7586 | reverse complement strand
ATTTTGGGTAAATCTTGCGAGTAAAGATAAGATGTGCGAACCTAACTACCAAGAACTCAAGGACGTGAATATTCCAAGAGTCAAACCTTCTGAAGGCATTGAAATCAAAGTAATTGCTGGTGAATCATTTGGAGTTAATTCACCAGTCCGTACCAAGACTCCTGTGATGTATTTAGACTTCAAAATGGAGCCAAATAAGAGCGTTGAACAAGCTATTCCATCTGAATTCCAAACTGCCTTTATCTACACACTCTCTGGTCAAATCAAGGTTGGTCAAGAAGAAACTCTCGCCAAACCTCATACAACAGTTGTACTTGATCAAGGCAAAGATGGCGAAACAACATATCTCTCTGTCAAATCTTTGGATGAACCAGCTCACTTCGTTCTCATTGCTGGTAAACCTTTAAACGAACCCATTTCTCAGAGAGGACCTTTCGTCATGAATACAGACAACGAACTTTTCCAAACTTTCATGGATTATCAAACCAACCAAAATGGATTTGAAAAAGCTAAACATTGGGAATCAGAAATTGGCAAAAATTAAGCCTCTATGTATATTAACCTTATAACTTGTTATGATTTAGTAAATTTTATTTATTATTCAATAAAACTCCACTTATAATCATTAAATTTCCACAATAAACTGCAATAACTATGAATATCAAAAATTGATATGTAGTTTATTACAAAAAAATAGATATAGACAATAGTAATAAATAATTGATAAAATAAAGTGAGAAAAATATTAATTTATATTACAAAATATAAAATGTACATAGATTCAATTGATTTCATTAGAATTAATAGTAAGTTATTATCTTTTAATAAAAGATTGTAGATTACTATTAATATTAGTATTATTAGATTTTTTAATATCTTTTCTTTTTTTAATTAATTTAATTTTTTCTTCTAAAATTAAAAATAAAATCAATTAATATTAATAATTTCAAAAATAATAATAATAATAATAATAATAATAATAATAAATATTTATTACCTAAATTTAAAGAATACTCTTCTAATTCGGAAGCTATAACTTCTAAATATTCAATTTGTTGACAAACTTGGTCTACATAATTAATATAAGGAATTAAATTGGAATCTAATACCAATTAATTAATGTTATTGAAATTGATTAAGGAGTGAATAAATTAATTTACAAGCTTGTTGCATTTTTGAAGAGCTAGCTAATAACTCTTGAGCCGTATGAGAGAGTTCTTGATATTGTTCAATAGTTTGGTAATTAAACTCGGTTAATAGATTCAAATCCCTTGTAGTTACTAGTAATGAATAAATAAATAAGTATTAAATAGTTAAAAATTAAATTAATTTACATGATAACTCTCCTTTTAAATATGCCGCAATTTTCGATGTCATGTCACTACATAAATCTTGAATAAGTTGCTTCTCCTTTTGTTTACTAGATTCTGAGGGTGAGAGTATATGAGTAGACGGTAAAGGTAATTGGGAAGTGGAGTCAATATTGGATTGAGGAGTGGCTGAATCGGAATCGTTTTGTGGGGAACTGATAATCGAGTCTCTTTTAGAAAGCTTTGCTTCAGTTGTGGAAGAAACAGTTTTAGATCTAGCTCTCCCTTTAAGCATAGTAGGCGATGTTTGATTACTCATATTTTAATTTTAATTTAAATATAAATATTAAAATATGATGAAAGAGTTAAAATTCAGGGTACTCATTCAATTACATTGAAAAATACATTTTTATGGGAAGATTACTTTTTCGTAGGTGATTTACAATAATTATTGATAAAAATAATAATGTTATAAATAGGATATTTAACATTTGATGAACGTTAAAGTTAAAAATATCATCTATTTTATCAATATTTAATAAGCTAATAACATATTACTCTCATGTATAATATCCTGTACTATATAATTCTTATAAACTGTAATTTCAAATTATTTTTCATTTCGCTTCTATCAAGTAAACCGTCAATTTAAGATTCTAAGCATCAATTACAATATGAATACATTAATAACATATGATATTAATTATAAAATCTTTCTAATATATTTTTTCTTATTTTTTAGTAATATGTTATATCTTACAAACTACTCTTTATTAAATATTCAAAAATAGATATATTTTGAATTAAAATATTAATAAAGATAATTAATTGTGATTACCAATATTAGAAATTGCGATTCAAATGATCAATCCTAATAAGTACACATTTTTTTCAATATTGATTAAAAACATTAAATATTATTTTGAAAAAAAAGTGATTTGAAATTTAAAATGAATACTAATACTCCAGTATATTTCTAGAAATTACTTTTTGCATACTATTAATTACATCAACTATAAAATTATTTTTATTATCGTTTAAAATGATATTAATGATTAGTGATAAATTGTATTTATTTTCAGATATATATTTATTAAAATCGTTTAATTGATTATGTTTCTAATAAAATTTTGGTCAAGAAGAGAAATAATTAAGTAATTTGATAATGATTGCTATATATTTGATACACATTAACATCTAGGCTCCAGTACTTCAAATTTAGATACGAAAAATAATAAAATATTTAAAAATACTATAGTTTATTATATAAAAAAGTGTGAATATTGATATAAATATTTAATATATTTCTATTTGATTTTATGTTCGGTAAATAACACATGTTTGTTAACTAATATAAAGATTAATTTTTAGTCAATCACCTATATATTAAAATTTTACCTTTGGGATCGAATTTCATAAAAGAAAGTTTGTTAGCTAATCTAGGACGACTTCTGACATAAAAGTATCCAGTATTGGCAGTACTTAATAATTTAACCAAGATAGTTCTAGATGATTGAAAATTTAATTTCACAATTATATTATATTCTTTCAATAAATTATAAATTACCTAGCTTTAGACTTTTTACCCACTTAATAAAATTTAAAAATAAATAAGAAAAAGGTTAGTTAATATTAATAACAATAATAACAGTTGATAATTATATTTACTTTTCAAATAATATTAAATGTTTTTTAATAATAAGGTTTATCTTTTCAAATCTCAAACTCAAGTTTATAAATTTAATTTTGAACTCCAAACATTATGGGATCAGAATAAATCGGGTTAACTGATTATTGAATTTTAATAATCTTTTATAATCAAATATACTAATATTTTATTATCAATAGCATAATTATAATATAAATATTATAACAATTAATTAATATATAGTCATGTATTATAAAAACTACATTATAGTTTATTTAAAATCACTTTTTATTTCTTCCTATATATTTCATTTTTGGTGTATATACTTTGATGCAAATTTTTACAAAACGACTTATGCTAAACATTTTCAATATCTCATATTAAAAAAATATACTAATATATGAATTAAATCAAATATTTCCGAATGCTATGTAGAGACAAGATCACTGTAAATATTAGATAATTGTAACTTAAGCTCATAAATAGTTACATGTATCGAAATGTATTGAATAATTAGGATAATAATTGTAATCTTTGTTTTTGAATTGTTCACATATTCTTTACTGAATAAGAATGAATTAAATGGATAAACAGGTATATATATGATTTAAAATTTAAACTATGGTAACTGTATTGTATTATTTAGTTCAATATTTATGATCAGCCTTTGAAGAAAGTATATGAATCATTCTAGAACTGTATAGAATCAATACGATTAAAATGTTGTTGTTTGGATTTTAGTATGAATTGAAATTATAAAGTAGAAAAAATTGTGGATATTTAATTAAATCTAAATATAAAAATCAGTCAATTAAAGTATTAAATTATGATTTTGTCCATATCAATCTTGAGGCTTTAAAAACTCTATGATAATATAAATGCAACATATATACTATAAAAATGTTTGTAAGATTAGATAATTATTTATTAATTAGATTTCGAGGATATTATTTTAGTAATTTTGGAGATAAATTACTATTAATCACAAATTGAAAATGTTGAAAATATTAGCTTCCCAATCAAATTATTATCTATACGATTTTACCATTTATTATTGTAAGGTAAAGTATTATAGTCATTTAAATAGTTAAAATGATTTCCACCTAAATAGGGATAATATTAATGTTGTAAGCGTAACTGATTTTATCATCTTAAGAGTTAAATAATATATAATATTTTTCAACTAAGCCCATTTACTAAAGCATTTTTTAGATTAAATAAAAATAATATTTCCAAGTATCGGTAATTACTATAATATCTATACCTTAACCAAATATTAATTAATATAAAATTTTTTAGTATTAACTTATGTAAGATTTTATTAATAGTATAGTACCTTGATATTATTGTTATCATTCTATACCTTATTCGTATCATATTAGACTAGGAGTTAAATTTAATGATTAAAAATATGAAAATGAAAATATTTTGTATTTGATAGAGATTACTAAATTTGTACAAGTTTAGTTGATATATTTATTGTCAAAAATGTGGTAATATTCTTAATGTTTGAGTAATATATTGATTTTTTTAACAAAATGTGTCATTTGGCATATCTACACTTTTGTAAAAATACTCAAATTTAAAATAACTGATAGAGTGCGAATAATGGTAACGTAGTCTGTAATGTAACTAGATTAAGGTCAAGTGTTTCAAGTTTAACTGAATTTGACTAATGAAAATAAGATTAAAATCATATTGTCAACAACAGTAAACTCCACTTACCTTAGTTAATTTTAATTCAATCAAGCCCATATCATTTCAGTTTTATTACTTTAGAAAAATTGATCAAATGTATATTTTATATTGTTAAACTATACTTCAATACTACAACTATATTATTAAGGTACTATTATAATATTACAGCAAATCATGCTTTTATCTTAATGTTTATATCAAAACAACTTAAAATAATATACAGTTTTGATTAAATTTAGTCAATAACTGATAGATTGAAATATAATCAGATTATTATAGTACCCACATGAACTGAAATAGTCAAGATATAACTACACATTGGATGAATATAATTTTGTACTAAAATTTAAAACATGATTATATTGAATTATCAAATTTAAAATGTGATTTTTCACCAATATAGCATTTTTCCGATCGAAATTCTCCAGGTAAAAATAGTTTAGTTAAATTTAGCTAAATGATTGTTGATCCTTTCACTTCTTCAATTCTTATATCATTTTAATATATAAGCTCTGATGAACATTCTCAAGAAATACATTCTAATTTGTTGTTAATATATTAATATCAATCCTATCTTAATTTATTCAATCATGAAATTGGCTACTCTCTCTGTAATCTTCTTCTCTCTCAAAGCCTATTACAGCTTGGATGTTCTTAATTTGGCCAATGCTAAACGCATTCCCGTCAGTATCCTAAGCTCTGGCAACACTTCTGCTGACAATATTAACATCAGTAACATTCGTCAAACTCACGGTAGTGACACTGGTGACAATGGTGGAAGTCCTACTGAACCCACTGACGTTGGTGATGAAAACAACGACCGTGGAGATGATGGTGGTAATGGTATAGGTCCTTGGGATCCTATTGGTCCTATCATTCCCGGTGGAGGTGATCATCCAGGAAAACCTATAGATATTGGCATCTGTCTTTTACTTGGTCTTGTAGATTGTGATGACAATGGTGGTGGTTATCCAGGTGACGGTACTGGTGTCGGTGACGAACACAATGATCGCGGTGATGACGGTGATGGTGGTAATGGAGGTGATGATTGGTATGACCATGGTAATGACGGAGGAGATGGTGGATACCACCATGGTGGCGACTATGACCACGAACATCATGGCGGTTATGATGATTCATACGGTGACCAAGGTGGTAAAGGCTATGACCATAGTCCCTACGCTGGAGGAGACTCTGATTATGGTCGTAAGGGCTATTAATTTTTATTATATTGACATATATTTAATTTGATTCTCTTTATTACACTGAGAATGAAATATTTAATAAACCAGTTAGATTATATCATTTAAATGTCACCTGTAGTATTCATATTAAGTAATTTATTTTTTATATCTATTGATAATAATTAATGAAATATCATATTCCATGTTATAAAATTTTACTCTAATTACATATTTATAAACTAAATGCATTTATTTTATTCAATTTAATGAAAATTAAAATAAGCAATTATAATTCAAAACTAACATTTTTTGATATTTTTGTAGATTTTTTACTTAATATTTACATTTTTTTTATTTTATATGCATGTTACTTAGATTGAATATATGATCTAATGTTTATATCCTTATATTATGCTGTAAATGTGAATTTGGAAATAACCTTGATAACTGAAACTGAATTAAAATCATGATACAACAATTTGATTAATAAATCGCTCTCTTTATTTAAACAAGTATAATACAATATTAATTGTAATTCAAACATTGATAATTACATGTCATGGAATTGTATATAATTTTTTTAAATATTTCAAATTTAATTTAAAAAATATTATATAAATATAAGTTACATTAATTACATTGAAAAATTAGACAGATATCAACAAAATTATTAATTATATCATTTAGATATGTTAATACCAATTTAAGTATTTAAATAATCTTAATAAATTGTGGTTAATTAATAATTTTTATTATTAGCTTTAATAAATAATTGAAATGGTTAAATTTCAAATTAATTAGTCCAGTAAAGCTTAATATATCAAAATAATGTTGGTAGACTCATTGGCAATTGATTAGATTTTAAGGATGGAGGTGTAAATTATTGAAATGATGGCAATTCAGAAGTCTAAAAATGATTAAATGAGCATACCAGTCTCACTTAAGAAGTTATCCATGGAAAATGTACCGCTCTTGACTTTGAGATGTGCAAGCTTGGGGTCGAAATCTTTAAGGGTGGTATACATTGGATTAATAATTTCGCCTTTTGACATTAATGTATGAAGATAATCTTGGAATGGTTTGTAGAATTTGAAATTAAGACTAGCTTGATCTTTTTGTAATCGTCTCATTTCTTTAATTACTACTGCAACCTTCTTTTGTTTGTCAAAATTAATTAACTCTGGGTTGTCAGGCAAGTAATTGGGATTGTTTTCCTCGATAAATTTGAGATCACTAAGGAATACTCCAAGGAAAGGAACGCAGGAGCGCGTTGTCTGACCTAATATTTCACGGTATTTGGCAAAATTAAGATGGGGATCCATGATGCGGGTGAGACGCACTGCGATTTCACGGGTTTCAGAGTCTACAAGCGCCCACATGGGTGTGAGATCATGGGCTGGGATTGCGTTGAACCCAGCCAAAACTGACATGAGGCCGTTAAAATTATTCAGAACACGTAAATGAGAACCAAGTTGTACAAAAAATCTAATAATGGCAGCTCTGCGATTGTTGTTTTTTGAGTCAGTAATGGATTTGGTAACCCAACTGGAGATACTGTTAGAAATATACATCAAGGCTTGGATGTGGAAGTTTATCGAGCTAAGTGGCTTCTCCCATTCAATATTTATAAGTTGGCGAGGATCAATATTCTTAAAATGGAAACTTTCGAGCATAGTTAATTGATGTGCAAACTCAACTGGATGGAGCTCATGAATATCTAATTTCAAACGCTTAACTTTAGTACCCCATGGTTTATAGAAGAAGGTGGATTCATCATTGGATTTTTTTGTGCGACGCTTTAGTAGAGTAATGAAATTGCGCCCTTGTTCTGGTACTACTTTGATCATCACTGTATTAGCAAATTCTTCAAGGCGCTCTATTGCTTCAATCTCGTCATCGTGGAAGTGAGAATCGAGCCAAATCCACAATACTTCCATAATTCTCTGACGGATAGGCCCAAGGCGATTCTTGATATAGTCCATTCTCATGTGAGGATGAATCTCGCTGGGTGATTCATCTGTGAATCGTTTGATTAACAATTCAAAAAAATTATCAGTGGTAGTGAATGCTCTGTAAGTAAGTAAGAAGGTTTCAATAAACTCTTGGCTGGGATTCTGAAAAGGGGTTAAGTACTCGATAAGACGAGGGAGCGTAGCTCCCAAAACTGCCTCGTCATCCAAAACTATGTCCTCTTCCCTATAATCCTTCTTGTAAAACCAAGGCTCTTGTTGAGTGAAAGCTCCAATACGATTGGATAAATTGAATTGGTGCTGACTGCAATGCTGGTCGCAGTTAAATACAGTTAGAAGGGCTGGAGAATTGAGATAGTTCGCAACAGATAAATGCTTAGTTGATCTATTGCTACTTCGCTTGCTACTGCGCTTACTAGAACGATCAATTTCAAAACTCTTTTTTGGAACAGGAGGTGCAGGAAGGGGAATTGTGGGTGGGAGAGGAAGTGGTATATCTGGTGGAGCTGGAACTACATCTCCAGGTTGCGGTACAAAGTCTGGACTGGCTGGAATTGGTGGTAATACAGATCTATTCAATGAATTTGAAGATTGAGTATGACGAAGCTTTCCTAGACTTTCAGTAGAAGGTTTAGATCTGAGAGGGTTTTTAGGTGGAATTTTGAGAGATGGGGAAGATGATAGATCGCTAGAGTTAGATTCAAAGTTAGTTGATAGACGAGGCGTATCTAATGATTTTGAGTTGGCTCGACGCAGAGTAACTAATGTAGATCGCGATGGTACAGTGTTTAATAAACGACATAATTCCTGAAATGGACATGGTGCTTGGGCGCCTGAAGTTGAAGTATCTTGGGACGAGAAACAAGATATTTTAACCATCTCAATTTCATTATGCATCTGTAGAAAATCGTGTGTTGCCTGTTCATTGAGGATCAATTTAGAGAGGATAGCAAGTTTCAATAATTCAGAGTGCACTTCGCGACATAGCTTTCTAATTGGTAAGAATTTACCAAAGTCCAATAATGGTGAAATAGATTGAAGATGAATAACTAGTTGAGCAGTTTTCCAGTATACACTAGCCAAAATTGAGTCATGTTTTTCCGATAATGAAGTATTAGAATTTGAAACACTTATGCCACCGACAACGGCAAGTACCTCTCCAGAATGATTAAGTAAGGAGGTGATATAACTGATAATCTGTTCATTAATAGGTACAGATTGGTCAACAAAGCTTTCATCGTTAGTTGGTGCAAAACTGGCTGGATTGACTCCTTGTATCTTTGAAACATCAGAAGAGATAATCAAAATAAGCTGATTGAGTCTATTGCACAAATCACTTGGGCAGCTGTCCAGCTCTTTTGTATCTTTGGATCCGCGTCTTAAATTGACATTTCCAAAGGATGAAGCAATAGGAGAGGGGATTGTATTAAGAGTTCGACAGCGGATGTTTGCCATCTGGGATTTGGACACGAATGATCGACACATATCCAAAACCTGCTGAATAAGTGTCTTCAATCGATCTTTAAAGTCAGGTAAAGGCCATACATTGATTGAGTTGAGTAATAATAAAACGATCTTTCCAAGAAGATCCACCAATTGCTTATATATGTCTTTTAACTCTGGGTGACTAGTGAAGAGTGAAGAATTGATATTGGTAATACCAGTACCTTCAAATAGTTTTTGAATAGATTTGATAACTTCTCCTGCATTTGGTAGATATTCTAATTGATTCCCATCATCAACTGATGACCGAAGCTTATTGATAGAAAGAATAACTTCAGTTGAGAGATTGACCCAAGAAAGATCGGATTGAACTTCCAAGCTATCCAAATTAGCACCAACAGCCGAAGGACGGCGATATTGGCGCGGTATTGCGATAGGATCATAAGTGGCAATTGTTTCACTATCAGCTGAAGAAATAGAAGCAATGGAATCAACTGAATTTCTACGTGAAAAAGTTTCAGAGTTCTATAAAGTTATCTAGTCAACGAAAACAGTTAATAATGCGAGGATATATACCTGATCTTGATTTTCTTTGTAAGCTAAGTTAACATCAGATAAATTTCCTAGCCAGCTATCTGGGAATATATAGGTGGATTCATCAGTGATCAATTGTAAATAATATGTTAATGATTCACTAGATTCATTAGAAGATAATGAGGAGGTTGATGAAGTGGAAGAGGTGGAAAGTGATTGCATTGGTAGTGATAAAGATTGTTTAATCCAATAATCAGGTAATGATTTATCACTTTGCAACAGCTAAACGATGATTGAATACTTTAATATTCTGAAGCAAAGATCTCAATACATATATTTACCTTTTCGGGAATGATTTCTGATTTAATTTTTGGAAATAATTCAACTACCCACTCATTTTCAAGCAAACCTTTGGCACCCCCTCCAGAGGCCAATGCTTCTTTGAGTTCATTAATATAAGACATATCAATAGACAAATTAAGTGAAGCAGATTCAATTTCGGCAGGTGTATCAGAAAAATTTGAATGTTTTCGCTTAGAAATAATGGATTGTTCATATGTACTTTTTTTGGATGTCATAATCATTGGATTTCCAATTTCTAAAGTAGGGGTCTATAATTTGTCAGAGTAAATAATCGTAATTTTGACCAAAAATTGAATACCTTCAAAGACGGTGTAATGTCATAGTTCTTAACTTCGTCCTCAAGTTCTGATACAAATTTGCCTGGAAAAAATCCTTTTGTTGGTTCTATATCAAATGGAAGCCCCATAGGCTGACCTGGAGCAACGGCGAAATTGTCTGCATCAAATGAATTCACTAAATGACCTTCCCACCACCCACTCGGAAGTTTATTTGTTACTTTAATATGGTCACCCTGTTTAAACCTAAGCAGAGTAGGATCATCTGTGAGGTGATCGCATATGGCAATGTAGATGCAAAGATCAGTTCGAGGGAGAGTGGAGCTCGAGTAATCAGAAGTGAAGGAGTGGTTGGGAAGGGTTGCAGAGAGAGGAGTGGTTGGAGTAGAAGGAACAGGTGAGGTAGTTGAAGGTGATTTGGGTTTGTTAAATAGAGAATTATTCAGGAACAATGGTTTCATCACTGCTCAATTAATATTTTTATTTATGAATTTGATTAAATGGAACAATGGAATTTGAAGTTCTTTTTGATAAATTTAAATATTAGATAATAAGTTTATTTTAACTATTCCAACTATTCAAATCTTGTTAATGAAGAACAGATAATAGGTATTTATAGGATATTGGATAGTTGAATGTTAAGGTTTATTTGGCAAAGATGTGTGGAAAAACCGAATATTGAAGGAGAATTGAAATGACCAATAAATTCATTGTTAAAATTAGTGAAAATTTAGTTAAAAATCAAATGTCGAGAGAGGCAATAGGATTATGAGATGATTCTAGTTTAAGTGATACCAAACCTGATATAGTTTTTCACTCTATTTCAGATATTACACCATTTCTGGCCAAATTCGCCTATCATTTGTCCATTTCATTTATTGATGGTATCTCAAGTTACACTAACCGAATAATTCTTGATAAACTCTTCATTCATCTAAATTTTTTTAATAAATATATGAGACTATAAATGTCAAATAAGTCTTTCAACTGTCAAATTCTTTTTTTGAATGTGGATTATTGGCTATAAAATTTGTATTAATTGAAAATAATATAATGATAGTTTATATTATGCAACATATCACTAATTTAATCTATTCAAAAAACATATACATATTGAAAATATTCGTTGCCATTTAAAATGTTTGGCAATTAACAATACATATAGGCTACACCATATATAAGGCTCAAGGTGCGGTTTATTCAAAAAATTTCACGCAATTTGAAATAATATACTAATAAATTGGTTAACTGTATTTGCCTATGCTTATATGCTACAGAATATCACAGCAGATATTTTTATAAATAATACTGATGACCCTCAATTTGATATATTTAATACGAAATTGATATAGAATATCTTTAAAAAAATTCTGAATGATTTAAACCATGTGAAAGGCATTTAACTATATTAAACCAGTATATGTCTCATATAACTCTAAAATTCTTGACTTCAAAATATCAATATGTTCAAATGACAAAAAATCCTCATAAGTGAATGGTCTAGGAAATACTAACAATATGCTGAATCGAACATAAAACCACATATATATAGTTTGCCATGTGAGATATTGATTTCTACTCTCAATCAATTTAGTAAATGTAAATTTTTTAAAAAATCTAAGTTTAGAAAATTTTACAAATAAAAATTTTTCTCTCAATTTATAATATAATTTACTAAAATGTCAATTTTTAAAGCTCTTATTTAGTGGATGAATATTTCCAAAATGGTGGATCATAATTATTTCTCAAAATCTTCCTCTTTTAAAAATAATTCTCATATAATTTAAAATTATCAATTTTAATAATTTTAACCAATTATATTATTCTAATTAATTTAATTATCCAATATCTGAAAGTTTATTTTAAAAACTGATAGAATCTCGGCTATTAATTTTTATTCAAAATAATTAAATATGTCTATTTTTAGTATTGGTATATTATAAAATTTTTCAAGTTGTATTTTATTAATCAAGTTGTTAGTAAAATATAATATTATTTACCACGTTAATTTCTTAAAATATATCAAAAATATAGTTGATTTGAACTGAGTTTAATATGTTTAGAACTTGATTGATAAAAAATCAAATCATTTTTAAAAAAAATCTAAGATTATACATCTTATTTATGATAAATGTAAATCTATCATAATTTGTTCAAAAGCCTTTTATTTTGACAAGATTTTCTAGTTATGATAAATAATGTCACCTCTTCAATATTATAAAACTTCATTCCTTTGTAACAAGTAATTTACTTCATACATTAGTAATGCACTTTATCCAATAGATGATGAAATATAAAAACGATTATTTGAAAATTCTGGATTATTATAATAGTGATTTAGAATTTATTATATGATCTAATATCTTTCTTTAAGCTCTTTTAAATTATTATATTTGATTTTACTGAAACAAACATGATATAGTCAATTTTGATAATTCAATCTAAAATTTTTTAAATATTGATAAATATACTGCTTACTATATTATGTATAATACTCAATTCATTTGGTTTCAAAATAGAAAAAAGCTCATATATTTATAAGTGTGATAATAATATTTTTAATTAATTTATACAGTACAACAACGGCTATCAATATATTATAAAAATTCAAATTATTAATTATTAATATAAATATCGGCCAAATGCCAAATAAGTCTAAACTTATGTGATACCTAATCAGAGCACATTTCTCAACCATGATTTCAGTTGCTAATAATTAATTATGACGGATAAAAATTAAATTGACAGTTTCATTTCGACTCAAGTTTTGCAATGCTAATTAAGTTGCACAGTTATTAAAATTAATATAAACTTTAGCCTCTTGATATTATATTTGAATCCTTTTCATTGGTGAGGATTTACTGTAACAGATGAACTTGAAAATAGCACCATTTTATTACATTAGACATTTTTATCAATTTAAATTAATAATCATAAAATTTTTATTATGAAAATAAAAATTTCAAAAAAAAGTTGAAAGGATAGGTGTTATGATTAAGATATCAAACTGAGTATTAATAAGTTTGAAAATTTATCCAAATTTAATTTAAATACTACCAAAAATCATTCTCATAAACTAAATAATTTGGTTTTCATTTCAATATATTAATTTTAATTCATTAACGTGAACAGGTTTTAGAATAGTGTTTTTATTTTAAGTATATAATATTAATCTTTTATGTTGGTAATATGCCATTCGATCTATTCATCAATCATTAAAGTGAATTCAATCTTTTGATTTCTTAGATATGATAAATTCAAAGCAAAAGAATTACAATAATTTTAAAATAACTGAATTTGACATGATTTCATAAATTGTAATTTAATAAATTCTATTTCAGTTGATCTTTATGTTGTGTTATGACTGTTCATATATTGAATATTTACAATGAATACATATTTTACTATGGAATGATATTTTTTAAGTTGGAGTTTATATAATATGCGCTACTAAATATTTAATTGGTGAAACAAATTTAATATATAATTATTACATATAATACTACTATCACTCAATCATAAAATTATGCATCAAATAACAATTAATTTTTCAAAATTTCATTTTAAAAAAATTTAAAGTAATTAATACTTTTTTATAGATATAATAGTAAATAAATATGATTTAAATATTATAAGTTTAATGTTAATATTCATAATGTATTCAATAAAGTTCTTCAAAATTAATATTGAACGATTAAAATACTCTTTTTTAATTTCACTCAAAAAATTGCCACTTAGTAAAGCAATTTTAAAATATAAAAGTAATTGGTACATTAATTAAATAACTAAGTAACTATCAGTTGATTTACCTTATTATATACTTTATTTTTGGCACTTTAAATTTTTAATAATAATTTTAACTAAGAATATAATGTATTCACTTAAAACCATTATAACAACTTAGTTTTAAAGCTTAAAATTATTTAATTGAATATTTTAGTTATGATATATTATATTGTAATATATGAATAAAGTACCAGATTGTTGTTTAGTAATTAAATGATATTTATTTTATTCAATTGTCTGAGTTAACAAATAAAATTGAAAATTACTTTATTTACTCTTATAATATATCTAATTACTACTTATATATGTGTATAATTTTGAAATTTTCAATAGTGAAAATAAATTATTTTAAAATATATATTTATATGAAATTAATTTAAAATATTAAATATTTTCATTGTTTAAAATTTTTTTATTGTTACAATTATTGAAGTAAATATTGAAAATGAATAGTAATATCAAGTGAAACTAAAAATTATTTTAATATTGGTCTAAAATTAAGATAATCACTAAAATATTAATTATCTGAATTTTAAGATATATATTATAAAAATATTAATACTCAATTTTATCTATTTTTTTAATGATTCTTATATAAAAACAGTGAATAATAAGTTGTTCGTGATAATTAATATTTCTTAATATAACTTTACAAGTTAGCAAAGAAACTCAAGATATTAATATATTGGATTATAATATATATGATAAAAAATTTGAAGTCAAATATACTATAAAATTCAGATCTTATCACAAAAATATAAGTGTTTTAAACTTGAATAATATCTCGATTATAAAATCTTGCTTGGGAATATATATATACCAACTGCACTTTTTATTCTTTCAAATAATTGTATAAATTAAATTGATATCTGTACCATATAAATTTTAAAACATTACATTCAAATCAAAAAAAAATTAAAAAACTTAAATTTATGAGTTTGTTGATATTAAAGATATATATATATATATATATGATGGCTAATTATTTATGGAATGAATAGATCAAGTAATATAAATTATTTGATAAGCAATGAATATATACAAATGAATAGCATTTAATAATTAAAATAAAAAGTATTAGAATTAATTAGAATTATTCAATTAAATTTCAACAGCCAATGCAGCAGTATGCCAACCAGCACATGATACATAGAAAACAAAATACTTATCCTTGAAATATTCAACCGTTTTAGGATCTGAGAGTGATAAACGATGTTGTTCATGACCCAATCCGTGTTCACCCCATGTCAGCAATTCACCATTCTCAAGAAGGGCGGCTTGATGCCAGTCGCCAAAACTAACTTGACAAACGCCTTTATTTTGAAGCGATTGATGAATTGTGTTACTGAGCTTAACGATAGGAATAGGTTCTTCGCTAAATTCACCCAACCATACATGACCATCTGATGTCATCAATGCAAATTTGAGGAAGTGTACATTTAAATGAGTAATAGTACTGGAAATGTTGGGAAAACCTAAGAGTTGATGACCTACTTCTTCACGATTGAATGTAAAATGATCAAGTTTTTTCAAGGTTAAAGTATCACCTTCTTCTTCTTCTTCCTCTTCATCAAATCCATCTTCAAAATCATCTTCAGGGTCGTCATCTCGCTGTTCATCATGATTTTGTTGATGAATCCAGTAAAACACTCTGGATTGATCAGTTAATGCCATCGAGAACCCCTGACCACCTCCAATCTTTATGAATTTCTCGTCTTCATTCAAATTAACAGTTAATCTGTTATATCTGTGGTTTTTACCAATTCCTTGGTTCCATTTAATTAATGTATTGTCTTCTAGCAAAGCTAATGTGTAGCCCCAGCCACCTGCAAGTTGTTTGATTTTAGTTTCTATTGGGATTTGAGTTGAGAAAGTAAATGAAGTTAACTCAAATACTGAGCCTATAATAATAAATAAAATTCTTAGATTAAATTGCTGCGTAATAGAATTATTTTACCTTTAGATGAAAGTGCAACAGCGTGTGCTCTGCCACAAACAAGCTGCTGAATAGATTCGCCTTGGAAGAGATCAAGCTTGACAGGTTTTTGAATTGGCAAGTGATGGTTACCTATAAAACTTTCTGGATCAAAGGTACCCCAAAAGTAAACGTCACCAGTGTGAGTTAAAGCTAACATCATCCATCCTCCACAAATAATCTTAGCAACTCCTTTTCCAGATAGAGCATCAAGTCTGACAGGGGTGACGAGTTCGCTCCACGCATTATAAGACCTTAGCACATCCCACGATAGACCTAATCTTGAATTACCAGACTGTCCCCAAACGAAAACTTCAGGATTCTGAAGTGCACGAAAGAGCATTTTATAACTTTTTTTGCGCCCGACTTCATGTAAGTATCTCTGAGCAAAGTTGAGTTGAAAGGTGGTTTTTATTCTGTGGAACCATACCTCTTCATCATCAATCACTCTTTTCCAAGCGCGGTTTAACAATCTTAATTCCAGTAGTTGTTTAAGACTGCTAACTTGCTTAGCAATTGAAACAAGAACACTGTGTGGTAAATCATTTATTTCCAAAGATGGTCCTTGATTAGATTGTTCAATATTGTTTAATTCTTTATCATTCATTATATATAATTGTATTTATTATTTTGAAAAATTGAGAAAAATAAAATAAAATATATTAATAAAAATATTAATTTTTTTTAAATAAAAATTAATTTAAGTTTTTATGACGTCATCATGAATTATTTTTATTTTATTTAATTAAAAATTAATTTAATAATTATTAAATTATAAAATTTATTTATTTATTTATTTATTTTTTAAACTATATATTTAAGATAAAATTATAGAAATTATTTTAAGTTTGATATTTTTAATTTATAATGATTTAATCTTTATATTATAAGAATATTAATAATTTATTCAAAAATTAGATATAAAAACTAAATGTTTATAATTGAACTCAGCTGAAGTTGGTTAAATTTAATTACCCTTATATAAGTTTATATGGAGTGTGAAGACTATAAGGGAGTAATTTTAGTATTAATTTTGAAAAACTAATTTGATTAATTATTGGATAGCAAAAAAATATATAATTTAACAATTATAATGACTTGATCCATTTTAATATTATATTAAGTTTAATTAAAAAATTTTCTTTATTTAAAAATATAAGTATAAATATATACAATTGCGATATATTTTATAGATAATATATCTTGCACCAAAGGTATTATTTTATTTTATTAAGTAAACTTTATTTAAGTATATATTATGACTATTTTAATATTGATTATATAATTTTACTTTTAATATATAATTTATTATTTTTTATTATATTTTAAATTATAAATAAAATAATAAATTATTACATACTATATAAAATCCTAAAATTATTTTTTATTAATAGTTATAATAAATTTATTTTGAATATAAAAAAAGTTGATATGAAATATAATATACTTTAATTATATTCAAAAACTTAGTTATTATTATTAATTTCTATTGATATCAAAAAATATTAATATTATATATTGAATATTACTTTAAAAAACAAACATAATTTAATTATTATAGCAATAATTTAAATATATAATTTATCTTATTATATATGGTAATATACTTTTATATATCTCATAATTATAAATATTAAAAGTTTATTTAAGAAACTTAATAATAAAGGAGTTTATAATAATTTCTAATTATTAGATTAATATTCCTTTTTTCCTCTAGTTTAGTATAAATATCTTGTTTATTTAAAAACAATATTTTAAATAAAATATCTATATTGATTAGTAATATAATAACTTTATAATAAACATATCATATTTTTATTATCAAAAAATATATTTAATAAATAGTTTAAAATTGGTTTCTTAATATTACCACAATTAATAAATTAGACAAAATTGACCATAATCTTTGATTAGTTCTTTGAGGATTATATATGACACTCTACTTTTTCTTATTTATGTTAACCTTTTTTTATAAAATTTTGGAACCTTAAATTGGTATTAAGATTGAATTTGTATATAAGGTTTCGATAGTTATAATGGCTTTTCATATATTTAATACTCTAGCGGGATATTATTTATGGCTCCCTGAACCAGAGATCAATTCATATTTTTTTGGTCTTGATATTATCAAAATAGATAATTAAAAATATTGTCAATTTTGAATAATAAATATTAATTCAAATTTATTATATTATATATTTTTAATTTAAACATGACTTTTGATTGTATATAAAAAATTAATATTATTTATATGTAATGATTATTTATTTCATTATCTCTAATATTAAATGAAACTATTAATAACAACCAGTATCTTTATATAATAATCTATATTAATATATTTATTTCTATAGTTGATAATAAATGATATTTTAAATAAATTTTCTTTTCCTTTATTAAATTTAATTGGTTAATAATAGTTACATCAATAGTTGTATATTATTAAAATTAAATTTATTAATTTTTAATTAAAAAAATTTTTTTGATATATTAATTAAATATTAAAAAATTTATTTTCCATTTATAAATAAATTCAAAAAATATGAATTTATAATAATAAAGCCTATTTTATAAGCAATGAAGACTTCAAACATAAATTTTTATATATTTATATTAATAAAATCCAGAACTATAGTAATTGTAATTAAGTAATTAACCAATATCCCAAATAATTTTATATCTAAATATTTTTATTTAGGACCTTAAACTTATTATTTAAGGTTATTTTGTATTTAAACTTTTATATAATATATTTTTTAACTTCGATTTTTTTTTCTTATTACCTAGATTTATTTGAGTTTAAATATATAACAAAGATTATATCCACTTGAAATTTATATAACTTTTATTCCACCTTTATCTTAACAGTTACTATTATTTAATAAAATTCAAACTTGTTTTTGTATTTTGAAGGCAAATATAATAAAAATTGTTTATATTTGACTAGAAATAATAAAATGTTTAATAATATATTATTTTGTATTAATTAATTTTATAAGGTTGTATATATATATATATATATATATTGCAAGTAGCAGTTTATATAAACTTTAATTAAATACTGATAGGCATATTAAAAATTAATGGAGATTCCAGAAATACTAATTAAAAGAAAAAATCAAAATATTAAAAATATCTTATTATTTCATATAACATTAATGAATTTTATATTTTCAATTTTGATTAATTTTTATATAAATTTCAATAAAATTTGAAAATTATTTGAAAAATAGTCTGGATTGTTAATATTTGATTAAAGATAACAATAGTATAAATAATGCTGGGTTGTTTGAAGCGAAATACTATTGTAAAATAATATCTAAGTATCTGTGCTGCAAGTAATAGTTTATCTAGGCCTTGATTAAATGTTGATAGCTGTGCTCAGAACCAATGGAAATCCAGAGAACATTCAAAGTAGTAACAATTTTATAATCAAATCATTTAATCTAATTTAAATAATTACACAATAATGAATATATCTTTGAGTAAAATTGAATAATAAAAATAGTCACAATCAGAATTAATCAATCCAAAATATGTGCGAATAAACTTCATCATATTTTAAATTAAATTTTTAAAATTTAAAATTTATCATATTTCAAATTTATCAATTTAATTTAGTTATCTGAAGTATCTGTAACTTTCGATATTCATCATTTTGAGACTATTTTTATTATTTAGGAAATGATACTAGTTAAATAAAATAAAGATATTGATAGTAATATAGTTTCATTTTATTAAGGTTAATTTAAATTTAGCGCATTCTTATTATATTCATTTTTTCAAAAATCTAATTGAAAGTGAAAATTTATAGCTATTTATCTTCAATTATATTTATGGGATTAAATAGACCATAAATTATAAATCAAATATTTGAAATTTAAAAAATTTGATGCAAGCAAATAACTAAAAAGTACTCAGTCAGTTATAGATTAATTTTTTAACTTATTTTCAGGACCATATATTTTATAAAGCCAATCTAGTTCATTCTTCAAAATTAATCCATTGTGATAAGCCTCTAATCTAATAAACTATCCAAACTTTAGAATTAATATAATTCTCAATTGTAAATATATTTTATATAATAGTTTTTGAGTGATTCTGTCTTCATTTTTCAAGTTATTAATTATGAATTTGATGCCACTATTAGAGTCAAATTTTGTTCAATATTAATGGAATTTGATTAATTTATAATTATTGTATCAATTTTTAGTATTCATTCATTATAATGTATGAATTAAAACTTATATTGTTTTTTATATTTAGTTTTTTCAATAAAGATGGTTGTTAGTAAATTGTTTATTAATAAGCTTATATAAATAGTTGATTCAGTGAATGATATCCTTTATTTATGTACTGACAAAGCCACTATCAATAAGGGGTAATATGAATTTAACTATCAGATCGAGATGAACGTTTAATTTTGAAATACAACACATATTGCTAGTATATGCATAGAAGACCATATTGACTTTCATCAATTCTCTTTTGAATCTAGTTAACAAAAGAGTTAAATTTATGCTAAAGTTCTGAATTACAATGTCTTTATATTGGTTATTAAACTCATATTCTGAATATGTATTAATATCTCAAGGTTAATTCAATACAATTTTATTAAGTTCAATAAAAATATTTAAAGTATTTATACTCAGAATTTCCATATATTTATATTACTGTGAATTAAATTATAATAAAAAATCAAATTGTATTGATATCTACTACTTTCAATTCTTTTTCAAATGCTGAAAAAACATATTAAGAGTTTAAAAGTATATTTATATATAATTTCTTTTATTAATATTTTGGAATTTTTAATGCTTGGCTGCAAATGAATTAAATAAATTAATGGAATATAATCAATTGAATCCATGTAATCAAATTGTATTCAATGAGTTTTAAAAAATGACTATAGAATAATAAAGAGACTGTATTAATATAGAATCCAATTTATTAATAACTTTTATCATAGATTTATGTAAAATGGTCTAGGAAATCCGAATTTCAATTAATTCACAGTAAATTTTGTGACTGATAAATTTGGTAGCTGATATTAGATAAAATAGCATACTATGTAAAATTTGTTTTATATTTCTATTAATTAAAATTTTAAATTTTCGTAAAATTAAATTTATTAATTAATTTAATATCAAACATGATAAATGAATAATCTAAGAATAACAGTTCGAATAATATTGAAAATTATAAAATAGTTATTTAACAAATTAATAAAATAAGTTTTAATAGCATAATATAAAATAAATGAAAGGTAAATATGTTATAAACCAACTGGTACTTTGTCCTGATTCAAATCTGGGAAATATCTATATAATTTTTTAGTATTGATATTATAGTGAATGATATTTATAGTGATTACCTTGGATAGGATCCCAAGTTCTTGACTTCAGTCACAAACTCACTCAAATTGTTAAGTGCATTGGTCAATTTGGGATTAGATTCAGGACTACCTTCAACATCGAGAAACATGATGTATTCCCAAGGTGATCCAGTACGAATAGTTCTTGCAGAAGCTCTGGATTCAATTTTGCTTACACTATATAATATATTTAGCATTCTATATATCAAATCAATAGAAATGATATTTACCTGATATCTCTTAAAGCAAAAGCACTAAGTACCTTAAACAAAACTCCTGGAACATTTTTCATAGTAAGCATTAAGCTGGTTTTGGGCATTTGGTGTCTTTCGGTAGTTACACCCTCTGTAGAGAGAATGAAATAACGGGTGACATTTGGTACAGGAGTCTTAAGTTGGTGCAAAATTTCTAAATTATATATCTTGGCTGCTACAGGATTTGCAATAACTGCACTGTTAGCATCAGGAGAGTCGTGAAGATGCTGAGCACAGTCTGAGGTGGAGTTTCCTATTTGATGTTGCAATTCTTTAGAAACCAAGTTACGAAGTTCATCCCCATATTGATCAAAGATAGAAGGATGAGAATAGACTTTGTTAATGGAATCCAATTTGGTACCTGGATTAGCCAGAATAGCATTCTTCTCTTCAACAATCAGTTCTTCGACAATAATAGCATTAGGATGATATTTAGCGATATAATCTAGATTTTGTAAAAAGTTTCCACTGATGCTGTTTTCAATTGGGACAATTATTTTTTGTACTTTTTGGTTGACTAAAGCTTCAAACAACTATAAAAATGATTAGTTATTCTAAATTGGATCATAATTAATTCATATTACCTCTTTATTATCTTTGAAGTTTTGATAGTTTACTTGATCCTTTTGGTATGCTATTTTGGCAGCAGTTTCGACATGAGCGCCAGGAGCTCCCTGAATAAATTCACTTAATCAATTAATACGTAATAGATGAATATCTTTTACCTTGTAACCAATAGTAAATGACATGATTATATATTTTTCAAAAAAGATTAAAGAATTATTCAAGGAGCTTTAAAGTATTTATAGTGTTTGTAACTAGTGACGTAAGTTGATCAAAATGAGTCATCTATTCATTTATTAAATGAATCAAACCACAATCACCACCAAATCGTTTTATTTAAATCTATTAAAAGTTAATTAATCTAAAAATGAATGATCATATGAATTTTATAGGTATTACTACTTTAGCGTCTCCTATATTATCAATGATTTTATTGATAATATGATTATTATATTTCTTTATATTTTGGTTTTTCAAGTGAATTTAAATTTTAATCCATTATTAAATTCTTTTTTAACCATTCTCATTCAAAATTAGAAATAATACCTATACTTTCAAAAGTTAATTATATTTAGTTAAATGTGGTTACTTTCATCATCATTATATATAGATTATTAATATAATAAATTGATATTTTATTATTTAACATATTGAACTATAGCTGAGTTTTAATCTTATCTATTAAAAATCAAAATTGATAAAAATCAATCCCATAAAATGGATCCACACTCGATTGATATGATTTTCATATAATTTAATCATACTCAAATACTCATAAAAAATACAATATTAGTATTGATCAAAAAGGACGAATTAACAAAAATGACTTCAACCGCACCCCCCGAAATGCAAGTATCACCTAAAGAACTTAAAGACGCTCGTATTCCTTTACATTGGAGAGATTACTGTGCTCATTTATTGATCCCATTAAACAAGTGTCGATATGATAATTATTATAAAACTTGGGCTTGTCAAGATGAAAAACATGCTTATGAAAAGTGTCAATATGACGATTTACAACGTAGAATGGCCGCTTTAAAGGAACTTAAAGCCAGTCAAAATGACGCTTAATTTTAATTGAAATTTTATTTCTTATCTTAAAACCAATAATATCAATTTGCTTTTAATTTTTTTCTGTATAATCTTTATAAAATAATTTTTCTATTTTAAATTTACTAATTTGAATATTTTTGGTTTTTTTGTTAGATTCTCAACCCAAAATATAGTATTTGAATACCATTTTACTAATCACTCATTTTACTAAAAAGATGTGGTTCAATAGATATACAATTGACTAAAATTGTAAGATTTAAACACAATTCCAAATTTATTTGCCCCAAATCATTTTTATTAAAATGAGCGTCTTATCGTTTTAATTTATGAACAATATATATATATTGATTTGTTAATTTATAGGTAGATATTTTAAACTAGATTATTTTAAATCTTATTTTCTTATATGAAACGTATTTAAATTATTAATATAAATTATTGATGAAAGAATAGAGCATTCATCAGATATATGAAAATATTTATTAACTGATGTTTAACCTGGTAATTTTATATCAAAATATAACCATATATGTATAATAAATGAATAAATTTATCATTACACTACCTTGTCATAAATTATGATATTTTAGTAAAATTTAATAAATCAACTTGATTGCAAATATGTTTAACATTTTTAAATTTGGAGTATGAATTTCATAAGGTTTAATTGAAAAGATTGACTGTTAAAATTAAAAATTACTTTGATTAATTTATTTTATAAAGCAAATATAAACAATGAAAATGAATTAATATTAATCAAATATAATTGACAGTGAAAAATCAATTTTATATATAACTAAGATATTAACCAATATCATACATAATGTAACAGATAATATACTCATTTAATATATTTAAAATGATAGATTATTTAGCAAATGATATTTTCAAATGTTGGCCAATAAATTTAAAACCATCTAATCCTTCTTTAACGACTGCTGCTTGATTGACAGTTTCGTATTCTATAAAAGCTATCGAACTGTTGCCTTCGACCATTCTGATGTCCATAAGTCCTTGATATTGTTTGAAGAGGTGTTCTAATTTCTCCTTATTCGCTTCATCTGATATATTTTCAATGAATAAAACTCTGTTAGGTGGATTGTCAGATTTGATTTCAGGCACATGTGTAGTAGGTAAGGGTTTGAAATCAACTTCCATTTCTATTTCATGTATTAGCTTGAATTTTTTTACATTATATATAGTAAATTACCTTCTTCATCATAATTGTCACCATTAACACCTAAAAAAATAAGTAGTGAATTAAATTAAAGTCAATCAAATATTAAAATAAAAATTACCATTTAATGACTTATCATTAACTTGAAAACCTGTAGCAATTTTGATAGCTTTTGAGGTAGTTTTAGCATAAGCAATTTTCTAACAATTGAAATTCAATATTTAATAATCATTAAAATATATTTTTATAATTTACCATATTTTTTCCAAATAAATTAAAATCTTGTAAATTTCTCATAGCTAAAGTAGCAAAAGGAATTTCGCTAAAAACAATAAAAGCTTGACCTCGACACTTGGGAGTTTTTAAAGCTACAATATCCAAAATTTTGCCATAGTTGGAGAATAAATAGTATAATGCTCTCTTCAATTCTAAATAAAAATTTGGTTAAATTGATTAGATAAACTTTATTAATGAATACTCTTGTACCTTCTTTTCTGATTTTATCATTTAAATTTTGAACATATAAAGTATAATTGGGTAAATTATCTGACATATTGATTTTTTTATGATTTAATTCTTTTTATTGAAATCATCAAATCTTTTAAATAAAATTCAAATTTATAATATTATGGGACTATAGAGATGAAAATCCCAAAATCTCTTTGTCATAATTTTAAACGGTATAAATTCGTGTTTCAAATATTTTGAATTTAATAAATGTAAAAACTTCAATAATAATCAATAAATTCTGTTATTCTTTTTAATTTTTGTATTTTGCATTTGTTATTATTGATTATTTTATCTTTATATTCTAATATGGGTTCAAAGTTTAATATTCGGAGAGTTATGAAGGAGCTCAAAGATTTGGAATTGGACCCACCTACTGGAATTATGTGTTATAATAAAGATGATAGTTTGAAAGAATTAGAAGCTAGTAATATAATAAATACAAATATTTTTTACTATTGTAATATTCTTATCATGTTGTCATAGGAATTAAAGGACCCCCAGAGACTCCATATTCCCAAGGTGAATTCAAATTGAAAATTACGCTTCCGAACAACTATCCACTATCGCCACCATCTGTTATTTTTATAACCCCTATCTATCATCCCAATATCGACGAATCTGGAGTGATTTGCTTAGATATTTTGAAAAAGGGCAATATGGGGAAATGGTCACCTGTTCAAACTCTGTCAACTGTGCTTATATCTATAACCGTTTTACTTTCCGACCCTAATCCAGATGACCCTCTCAGGAAAGAAATAGCGGATATTTATAGAAGGAATCCTATTCAATTCAGAAAGTTAGCTGAGGACTATACTCTCAAGTATGCGACCTCTAATTCAGATGCTGACACTACAATTTCGGACAACAATAATATTCAAAATTCATCATCCGAATTGCATTCAAATACATCAAATACATCTAACCCGGAGAATACACCAATTCAACCTTTTAAGAAGTCTAAAAAACTATCATTAGGATTGCGTAAATCGATCGATGGTCATGGTAATTTTCAACAAAATAGAAAATTAGCTGACTCATGCTCTTCTACGACATCATTCGAAGAAGTGTATAAATCTTGTATAAATCAAAACACCAAACTCAATCACACCATCAGTTCTAGTGACTCCAGTGATTTAAGCTTTGGCAAGAAAAAGCTATTGCTCAAAAGAAAGCCCCAGCCTGTGACAATACAACCTTCTCAGGATATTAGTTATCAATCATTAATATCTCCAAAACAGTCAAACGAAAATGATGAAACTCCTCAACGTCTAATCAATTCAAGATCTGATCATAATACAATTCAGAATTCGAATCAAGAAACATCGCCAACAAAGTCTCTTACAAATGATCAATTACCACATATTAATTATCGTCAATCAATTGATTATAGTGTAAAATCATTCCAAGTACAGATTAAATCCAAATATTTTAAAAACTTGAGTCAAAGCAGTAAATATCATAATAGAAATCACGGTTTATATATTTATTTCAACATTAATTTATAGATGAGTCGAATAATCAATCTGAGTACAATTCTAATCAATCGAACCCTGCACCAGCTACCAAACAGACAACTGATAATTCACATACTACTCAATTTGATGGTATATCTATCTTCAAACTCCAGTCCAAATCTAAAAGTCCGACAAAACAGATTAAGAAGAAAAAGAATGACTCGAAGGCTAATTGTAAAGCCTCGCCTCAATCAGAAATTCAATTCGCTAATACATCAGACATTAATTTTATCAATAAGGAAAGCAGTAAAGGTAACATTACCATATAGTTTATACTGATGCATATTATAACTATATTCCATTAAGATTCGTATGTCAACCCGATCAACAAAAGAAAAATGATCTTAAAATCGAAGTCTGGCTCTAGAGAAAGTTTACATGATTCTGAAAATGATGAAACGTTGAAAATTTCGAGTTGTGATGAGAGTCCAAAGATTTGTGAGATACCAGATAGTTCTCAAAATAATGATCTAGTACTGAAAGAGACAGTTTGGGAAGAAAAAGATACCTCGAATTGTTCAAAAACACCTATTGAAACTATCGCAATTTCCAGTTCTGACGATGAAACTATCAACGAAGAATATATTCAACTTATCAATGATCGCTACACAAATAATAGAATTAAAGGTAATTAATATATTCAGATAATTTATAAACTCAAGACAAATATTAATCACTATCATCTAGTTGAAGTTTTTAATGATCAACTTGATAACAAACAGCAATCATATTCGAATACTGAGACCTCTACTATATCAAGCTTCAATAATTCTGCATCACTTGAAATACCTGTCAATGCTCTAACTAGTTCAAAGGAGACGATAGCAACAAGCACTACGATTACCAAGCTATCCCAAGATACAAAGATTAAAAAAGCAATTTCTCGCCCAGAAAATTTGATCCAATCTGATATCAAAAGCATCAAAAATAAAGAAAATTTGATCAATGGACAAAATACGATATCTCAAAATGTAAAACCAAGCAATCCATTCTCCATATTCGCTAATTTTCGATATAGAAGAATGAACAAGGATGAAGAAACAACTAATATGGTCAAAGAAACCAGTCCAATTAAAACAAATGTCAATTTATTCAATCAGCACATCACTTCGGATACTCAAGATGTTCGAACGAAATGGGGCATAGACCCTACCAAATTCAAGACCAAATCCATGAATCTAAAATTAAAGAAAACAAATAAAAATTGATGAAAAATAGTTGAAGTTGACTTATTAAAATAATCAAATTTCAAATTTTCAAAATCACGTCATTGAATCATATAATAGATTCATTCAAATTTTCAGTATAAATATACCTCAATTCTATGAATAGCTGTAACAGTTTAGATATTACTAATTATTAATATAAATAAATTAAAATGGCTACCAATGTCCACTGGAGTGAAAGCCTTGTCACTAGAGAGCAAAGAATTGAAACTTTCAAGCAAAAGGTACTCCATAAACTCTTCAAAATAATTCCTCATTAACAATTTCAGGGTGTTACTATTTGGTTGACAGGGTTATCAGCCAGTGGTAAATCAACCATTGCCATTGCTCTTGAACAAAGATTGGTTAGTGAAGGCATTTTGAGTTATAGATTAGATGGTGATAACATTCGATTTGGTTTAAATAAAGATCTTGGATTCTCCCCTCAAGATCGTACCGAAAATATTAGAAGAATTTCAGAGGTAACAAAGACAATTATTGGATTAAGATATGTATATTTAATATCATTAGGTTGCTAAGTTGTTCTCTGATGCTGGTTTAATAGCCATTACCAGCTTTATCAGCCCATACAAGGAAGATCGCGATAGTGCTAGACAATTGCATCAAGCTGCTGGTATTGAATTCATTGAAGTAATATACTATTAATTGTGATTAAACCATTTAACTAATAAATTGATTTAAATTAGGTTTTCGTCAATGTACCTTTGGAAGTTGCCGAAAAGAGAGATCCCAAAGGTTTATATGAAAAGGCTAGACAGGGTATTATCAAAGGTACTCAATGATGTATTATTTATATCAATAAGCCGTCTAACAACTTTGATATAGAATTCACAGGTATTTCAGCTCCTTACGAATCACCAGAAAATCCCGAATTAGTATTGAATACTAATGAATTAAGCGTCGAACAAAGCGTCCAAGTAATTTATAGTTATTATATTTTATTAGTTAATTTTATTAATCTGATTTAAATAGAATATTATTGACTACCTCAAAAATCACAAATTTATAAATTTAAACGCTAACTAATATTTGTCAACTCTATTAGTATTGAACTTTGAAAATAAATTTTTATATTATATAAAATTTAGTTGTTGAAATTAATTTTAAATAAATAAAATTTTTTTAAAAAAATATATAATGAATCAACATAAGTAAAGTTTTTTATTCAATATTAATCACACTAATGAAATACTTTAGTATATTTTGTAATACTTTGAATATTAATATTGACGTTATATATATTAGCTGATTAAATTTAACCTTGATACCAATCACAAATTAACTGAAACTATTTTAAAACATAAGATAAATAATGATAATATATAATTGATATTGAAAATTTTTATTAAATTTTAAAAAATATATTATACCAAATCTAGCTATCTTATTAAATAATAAATCATGAATATTTATTGTTATTTTTTTTAATTTGAAAATAATTTATATTTTTATAAAAATTAATAATTTATAATGATATATATATATATTGATTGATATAATTTAAAATTTTTATTACTAAAAATAGTAATTATGAAAAAAAATTATTAAAATAAGACTTATGTCATGTATCAATGATATATTGTATAATTTTTTTTTTCAATTGATTTAATTAAAAAGAATATACAAAAGAAATAAATAATATTTTTTCTCGGTGAAAAAAGATAATTTAATATATTGACTTGGTATTGTTAATAACCTTGTCTACTATTAAAACATATATTTCTTATAAGATACAAATGTATTATAATAAATTAATTTTAAACAAGATTAATTAATAATATAGTTTTCTCATATGAAATTGTAGTAATTTTGCTCACTTATTAAAGATGAATTATAATTGATTTGGATTATTTTGTGTTACAATTATCAAAAATATAAATCAGTAAATAAAAAAGAATTAAAGGAATTTTAATTAGAAAAAAATATATATCAAAATTGTTATTAAACATTAATTCATAAAGATTTCAAAAAATACTTGTATATAATTATAGCACTACAGTTTATTAAAATGGATAAGATTTAAGCTACTAGCTCAATATCATATCAAGCATAATAACCTATTGCCATTTATCAATTAAAAAAAAATACTAAATGAAATTACAGAAATTTTTTTTGTGTAATAAAATCTATTTAAAGAATGTGTAATGATTTAATTAGGATTAAAGCTTGAAACTGAAATATAAAATTGCTAACCATCAAATTGAGTTCATAATTTGTTTACCAAATATAACTTCAGATTAATTAATTTGACAATATGAGTAGAGCTTTTCATGCTAATTTGATAGTAATCAAATATGAAAATTATTAATAGATCAATAAATATTTAATAAGTTCTTTTTTAAAATGTATAAAATATATATTAGTATATTGTTTTCAAAATTTATTACTGTATTATTATAAATTGAGTAATATCAGTTTTAATAAAAAGAAATTAGTACCTAAAATAAAATTATAAAATTATAAAATTAAACAATTTTTTTTAAATTATATTTAAAGATTTTATTTATATAATGTGAAAATATATATATATATATATATATAGTTAATAAATCAGTAACAGAAAAATATAAGATAGAATATAATTAATTTATTTAAAAATTCTGTTTTGAATGATGGAGATTAGAAATAAAGCAAACAAAATTGCTATTAACCAAATCAAGTTAACTGTCAAATATGAAACAAATAGTCAGAATTAAGAATATTCGTTTTATCCTTTTAATTTTATTAAGTTTTAATCAATTTAATTTATTTTTTATGGATACTAAATTCAACTCGCTGGGGTAGGAATATAGCAGTAATACAAGATAAAATAAGATGGGCTAGCGTCAAATTAAGCCCAGAAACCGATGATGGCCATGGTTAAAGCACCCAAGTACAAGGAGAAAAAGTAGAGGATTTTCTTAGGCTTGCTGTGGTGGAAGAATTTCGAGTGAGGAGAAATGTCACGTCCGATGAGATCTACTAAGGCAGCATAAATTAAAATACCAGCGGAAATCGATTCGAAAATACCTCTAACAAGAAGGTAGGAGGTGTTGGATTCGCTGATCTGAGATGCAACAATAATACCAATAATAGCGCCGAGTGGTGTGGTTAAGGCGAAGATGGCGACCATTCCGAGGGGTTTGAGCATGGATTCGAATTTAATTTCGCCGATTCTAGCGCCTAAGCCAACACCTTCGAAGAACTGATGAAAGGAAATGGCGATGAGGAGTGGGACGAATTCGGATCCGGAAGCAAGGCCCAAAGTAAGACCAATGAAGATGGAGTGAGTAGTAATACCAAATTCTAAAATGTAGGTAGAAATCTTCCTTTCGGTGGTTTCCAAAAAGAGACTATGAGTGTGGCCGTGGTGGTGGTCGTGAGGGGTAGCGTGGCCTTCTTCCTCACTTTTTTCATCGCTGTGTACATGACCCTGAGCAGCTCTGGTGTATCTGCTCTTAACACTACTAACGACGACAAATTCAATAAGATGCATAGAAAGGGCTGAGACCATGGCGAAGAAACCGGCGGATGCTGTGTAACTTTGGAAAGATTCAGGCGCACATTCGTTAGTTAAATCGGAATAAGCGCCTGTAAACATGTGAATGAGAGCAGTTGAGAGGATAACGCCTGTACCGAAGTGACGACCAGCTTCAATAACACTTGCAGGGATATGAGCTAGGGATACTATCTTAGAGCCAGCTGCAAGCCCACATCCTAATGTACCTAATATTAAAACGATAAAAATAGCTCCGATATGGAGTGGGAGGTTATAGTCAGCTCCAGCTTCGATGGCTCCACACCTTGATTGGAGGTCGTGAGCGTGACCATCTTCGTGAGCATGATCGTGACCATCTCCGTGGTCGTGGTCGTGGCCGTGGCCGTGGTCGTGGCCATGGTCGTCGTTCTTGGTACTTTTTTTTCCGGTATTATGTCTTCTAGTTAAGCCCGCTTCATGAAAAGATGGCGCAGTATTGAAGTGTGGTTGAAGTGTAGGTGTAGTCAAACTAGTAGAAGAGTCTGGAGAGCTGAGAGAAACACTGAAAATTGAGCTGAGTAGCAAAGCTGCTGGAATAAGTATATTTGATTTTAATAACATGATGTATATGAAATTTGATAGAGTAATCAAAAGAATGATGAGGACCTTTTAGATTACGAAGGAGTATTTATATTACCCACTGAGTTACATTCTCTAATTCAACGAAATTTCCCATCCAATATCCATTCACCCTCAATTGCTGAATTTGGCAATGCTTTAGATTTAAGAATCAGATTAGAAAAAAAGAAGTTGAAACTAACCTGTAGGGTACTCAGTCTGATGCCCTTTGATTTTAGAGCTATTTTATTAAATGATTTCACAGTAAAATGACGCGATAGCTATAAATATAGTTGGACAATGATATTACAAGGGTATTTTTAAGGTTTTAAATTTTTATCTGTCAATTAAGTTAGTTTGATAAATAATTTTAGATAGCAAGACGAATATCTCAAAATTAAACTTTTAATATATCATTGTTAATTTATAAATTTAAACTATTTAAATTCTTCAATTTAATTTTTTGTTAACAATATAATCATACATCATATCAATGAAGCTCTTAATAACACCAAAGTTTATTGAAATTAGATAGGTAAATAATTTAGTTTAGTAAAAAATTGTAATACTAACTTTTTTAATTTAAGTAATTAAAATATTAACTGAGAAAACAAAATGATCACTTTGAATTATAATTAATCAAGATTTTTTATTATTAATCAAATATGGAATTCTATTCGTTTGTTAAATTTTGAGGATGAATATTATTGAATTTTAACTAATATGAAAAATTTGAATTCTTGATAAATTGTTTTTGATATATATATATATTTATTAATATATTTGAATGAAATATAAATTTGATTAATAAACAAATGTATCTTATCAAGAATAAAGTACAATAATAGATATAAGTGGTTATAGCGATATTTAATTAGATTAAAATATTCAACTATCCTAATTAATCGGATCAAGATATATGTTTTAATAGAATTTCACAAAGGTATCAATTTGTATAAAATGTTACTATATCGAGAATCAGTTTTTTGCCATGTTACATTATTATAGAAATATTTTAGATTCATTGTAAATGTTGAGTTTTTTATATACTTTGTTGTCGATAATAAATTCAAATCTATAAATCATTCTATGTAGTTATTTAATACTGATAAAAAATAAAGAAATTATTTCTAAACTAACTAATATTTTAAAATTCGTATCAAACTAAACCTTTTAGTTCTGCACTAGTTAATAATAATAAAGTTGGCGTACCCCTGCATGCCTGCATAATTCGTGAACTGGGCTACAAATGTTGTGAATCATATTTAATGCATATTAGTATTTAGATAATGATTCGATTACATTTTAATAATTGAAAGATAATAACTAGATGGATGCCATTTTGAAGATTAAAAAAAATAAAAATTTAATAAATTATAACTAAATAATATTGATATAATTAACAATTCATACAATATATCAATAAAACTGCAGTTTGAATCATTTTGAAATTACAGTTAAATATTTGATTATAGGGAAAATATATTATATCTAAAGATACGTTTTAAAAAATATAAATAACTCATTATATTAACAACTAAAATGGTATGCTATTTTCTATAACATTACATATGTATACATATAATTTCTATAAATTTGATATCCATTAATATCTAATACAAGTAGATATAATTCAAATACAATCTCGGTAATTTTTATTAAAAAATTTATAATAACTGGAAAAATATTACTAAAATTGTCAAACTTTATAAAAATCTTTCTAGGAAATTTATCTATATGTACTTTTAATGTTAACTTTAATTAATCAGCATAACACAAAAGAAAAACATTAATAATATATACCTTTTTGATACATATTGATCAAAAAATTGATAACCGTTAGGGTACATCTTGACCATGATATCACACTATTCTCATTTTAAATGTTGATTGGCTGAAAGAATCCTAATTTTATAAAAATTTTGATAAATTTACAGTGGATTCAGACTCATTGTGGGTGAAACTGTTCAAGTTTGGTGGATGAATTCCATAATAAAGGGGATTTTTAGTATTAAGAATGATATATTACATTGAGGGGGAATTCTTCTTAATCACAAGATTTGATCACGAATTAATTCAATTTTTTTTCAGTTTTTAATGGTTTTCATTGTTGGGTAATGTTACATATTATCCGGGTTTAATTACTATAACCTTTAACTTTGAAAATGTGTTTAATTTTGAATATTAGTTATCTGAAATTTATATTTAGACATAAATTTTCGAGTTCAATTTAAAATTGATTATATAATTATAAATAAATGCAAAAAAACTTTAATGATAAAATATATTAAAAAGATTTCAATATAAATAATTAATCATAGCTTTCAATTAATAATTTTGAAATATATTTTTAATCATTTTTTATATTAGTACAACTACAACATATTAATTTATATAATCCACTATGATATTAAAAATATCTCAAAATTCAAGCATTGGGTATGTTTCGATGATTAAAGTAATCCTTAAATTATTATTGAATGATTCTTTTCATATTTTGTATTATCATTGTGGAATGATTGATACATTAAAAGGAATTTTTTGAAATTTGTTTTTATTTGATATTCATAGTTTGATATTTTTTATTAATGAATGTATACTACTTTTTTAATTAAACTTACTATTTGATTATTAACACGGTCAATTTATGATTATTTAAAAATCGGAGCAACTCTTGGATCAATAGGTATCACACATAGTGTTCATCAACTTTACCATATATTTAATTCTTCATAATTTAATATTGCGACATATCAAATTCAGTAATAGATAATTGACATTGTTAATCTATTACAATCATAATTTGTACCATCAGTTGATTAATAAAATAAAGTACATTTGATAAATAATAGTCAATTAATTATATTTTTCATATATTGACCTAATATTGAATTTCAATAATCTTTGTTTAATCAATAGATTTATCAAATTTACAATTTTCTATGATATTGCATCATTATAAAACCATTATTAAGAAATAAAATTCCAATGTCAAATATATAATCAATAAATTAAAGATTAATAAAATAATATTTTAAAAATCAATCAAAAACTGTTTTATATGTTGTCAGGTTATTATTATTGAGTTAATTAATTCAGAACAGTTACTTTCAAATATTTATCAAGAAATTTTATTATAATATTACATTTTAAATTAAACTAAAGTAATTTATTTTAGTCTCATTTATTCTAATATAATTTTTATCAATTCAAATGTGATAATATTAAAATTAATGAATATTATTTAATTAAAAATATATATTAAAAAATTATAATTTCAAAAAATATATAATTATTTTTAATATACTTATTCAAATAACTGTATTTTTTTTACCAATATAAAATGGATTAAAGTTTCCAAAATTTATTAAAAATTTAATTGGAATAAATTAAAATAAAAAATTTAACCCATAAGTTGATGATAGATGAAATTTATATCAATAAATAAAAATTTCGTTAAATAACTATTGTCAAACCCCTCCGGGGGTCACTGACACATGACAAAATTGGAACGATACAGAGAAGATTAGCATGGCCCCTGCACAAGGATGACACGTAAATCTTGAGTGGATAGCATCTTCGGATGCAAATTTTTTTCACTCATAACATTTTATATTTCTTCTAATATATTATAAAGAAACAGTTACTATGCATCATAAGCTATTATAAAGATTTAACTTCTCTTTTCTTTGATTTTATTTTATACAAAATATTAAATATTATTGATCAGCATAAATTCCTTTTAGAATTGATATTGCTTACTTTCATCTTTCAATATAGTATTTTTTGCAATATATTTATAAATTTCATCTAATGTTAATATACCAATCAGTAGTTGTTAAATTATCGATATTCTATATCATAGTGATTCAAATATTATTAAATTTATGTATTTAATCATATAAACAAATTTGAATTTAAAACGGTAATGACATTTATTTATTATATTTTTGAAAATATACTTTAAATTATATACTATATGATACTCAGTAATTATATGTAATTAGAATAACAAGCAATATCATTATAACAAATCAATTAATATTTTAATATCGTATCATTTATTTTAGGAGTTAAATTATTAGCTGCTAAAAGTCAAATAAATGCATGAGCTCTCAAAGAGCTACAATATTATTCTTCTAGCAATGCGAGCCGTGATGACTTGCTTCTGCAAGCTAGCGAAGAAGGGAGCATGCTCGACAAATCCTCGCGCGATAGTGGCAGCTACCGTGCGATTATAAGATTGAGTAGGATATGGAGTAGGAAGATTCATATGAAATAGAATGGATGATTTGTTAATGTCAAATGGTAAGTGGCCTATTTTAGTTATAGGAAACAAAAAATAGGAAGAAAAGAGAAATCTTATTAAGGTGAGAATTTGTGGTATCATACCAGTCGTGGCTTCTAGGTTAGGGCATGACATTGAAGGAGTGGAAAAAGTGTATTGTTTCACGTCATGACAATAAAAATATTGAAACCAAATACTCAGAATTGACACTTGAGATTATTTCTTGTTTTAAATGTTTAAATTAATCAAATAATTTATTATACTATGTCATTATATAACTCTATAAATTCAAAAACTGTAATCTGAATGACTTCATCAAATATTAAATCAAATTAATATTTTAACTATAGATAATTTAAGCAAACAAATTTGTGTATTTTGAAATAGTTATTGTGATTATGGGGAATATAATTGAGTTAATAAGTTTAAGATAGTTAAATAATTTATTCAATTACGCAATAGAACAATTTTGAAATAAATTTTTATTGTATTATTTCAAATATCAAAAAATTGGTATCGAGTGTATGATATACTTAGATGCATTAAGTACAATGGTATTAATAAGTGAGAAAATTGTTATAACTTAAGGTGAAATTACACTTTTAAGAATTTGAATATAATATTTTAAAGGCCCATGTATTCTTTAAAATCTATATAATTCATTAATATACACCAATCACTTTGAATTGTTAATATGAATATATTATTCATAATAAATAAGTGAAAAATAAATGAAATTCAAAGCCAGAGACATTGCGTAATATAAAATGTTTGGAGTGATTAATGTATTATTACTATTTGAGTATATCATAATATAAAACTATGATCAATACAACCGAATCAAAAACTAGATGAAAATAAAGAAATAACTAATAGTTAGTAATATAATAAATCAAAATTAATTTTTTAAAATTATTGAATTATTATTTTTTAAGTTAAAGAGTAGGCGGTGGTCTTGAGTAATAATTGATTTAAAAAGCATTTAAAATTGATTACAAATCGGCACGGACTTTGAAACCAGGACCAGTAGGTTCGCCGGTGAGGGTAGTATAACCACCCTTAGGTTCACAATTCTTTCTGCCAGTTTGAGGACCAGCTTGAGGTACTCTACCAGCTCTAATCTCATCGAGAATCTTGATGGTGGTAGCGGGAGTCAAATCTTCATAGTAATCGTCATTGATAGCTAAAACGGGAGCGTTGACACAGGCACCGGCACATTCGACTTCGACCAAAGTGAACATCTTATCGGGAGTGGTCTCACCGACATTGATACCAAGGTGAGATTTGATCGTATCTAAAATTTGGGTAGATCCACATAGCTCGCAAGGGGTGGTAGTGCAAACTTGGAGAAAATATTTACCAACAGGTTCTCTGTTAACAAGTTAAAAAATAAATTTAAATCAAAAAAAGATAATGTTAAAAAATTAAAAAATTTTACCTATTATACATAGTATAAAAACTAGCGACTTCATAAACTCTCATAGGGGGAACTTCCAACATCTCAGCCACTTTATTCATAACAGAAATACTGGTAAATCCATGTTGACGTTGTCCTAAATCTAGTAAAGGCATAATAGCTCCCTTTTTGTATTGAGTGGGGTATTTGGCAATAATTTCTTTAGCTTTTTCTAAATTTTCTGGCGTAAATTCAAATTCGACATCAGGATTATTTACGGGTGTATCGCGGTGCTATAATATTGGTAAATAAAATGTATGAATTAAAATGATCATTTGGAAATTGGTTAATATGGTATTTATATTATTTACTTACAATCATAAGTTTATCAGATCTAATGACGGAAGAGGTAGCTAAACTACGTTGAGCTAAAGATAACGCTGATCTGTTCCAGTTGCGAGTGAGAGCTGGTAAAGCAATACGAGTAATGGTGTTTTTGAGTTGGTGAGACATGCTGGACTAGGGAGAAGCTGAATTATTGCAGAGAGATCAATTTGAGTGATAAGTTGTCAATTGATTGAAATCAGTAGATAATCAAGATAAAATGTGTACTGGTAAATTATCTTAATTTTGATATTTTGGGATTCTATTTGATTTAAATTTCACTTAAAATTTTTTAATTGAAATTTAGTTACTATTAGGAACCTTTTCCCATCAAATCGGAATCGAATATTTGGAATCTATGGCAAATTCAACATGCTTCCAATATAATTGATCATCTATGTAAAGTTATTCAATATAATATATTTAGTACCCTTGATACCAGTAAGCATTATTACCATTATTTGTTAGAATTAGGGAAATATGAAATAAATTCTACTAATTAAACAATGAAATTAAGATTCAAAATTTTTGATTAATAGATCAAATGGATATAGTGAATAATATATTATATACGCTAAATTTCAAATATACTTAAAGATCTATTTTTACATGTTTGATATTAAATACATCAATATTGAATTAATCTATAATTTACTTAATATACTAAGAATTAGTTACATTTATTTATTTGTTAAGAAATTATACGATTAAAACCAGTTTAAGTTAAAACAATCCAATAAAATAACACACCAATGATGAGTAAAGCGGGGGTATAGATGATAGAATGCCGAATCCATACTCTCTTGAGCTGTTCATTCTTCAATTTGTGAAGATCACTCTCTGTAGAGCCAGTACCCTGAACAAACATAAAATTATTCCACGATTGATTGATGATGCTTGTTTTGTACATCTCTTTGACTAAAATGCCGCTAAGAGATGTTTTAGGTGTTAAATTACTGACTACAATCGTTGACCAAATGAGGAGGTAGTCGAAATGGTTGGAGTATGGGAGTGGTAGTTTTCTAATCAGTGGGTTGAAGATGAGGAGAGTGGGAATAGGTGTAATCAAGACGCAAGAAAGTGTGATTAGTCCAACAAAGAGTAAATATCCAATGATTGGATTTGCATTGAGTTGATATTTCGTTAATATAAACGATGAGACTGTCTGCCATACCTGGTGTGGGAGAGGAGTATTTTGAATGCTAGCGATGAGTGGAAAGATAGATAATAAATATGTCAACCAATACCAATTGATGTTGTCAAAACAAGGAAGGCTATCGGAGATGCCCTGATTGCTGTATGCGTTATCGATGAAGCTGATAATAATTGCAGCAGTAAAGCATGTCCATCCAATATCCAAACCTGCCATGATTCCAATATACATACCTACAAAGCTTAATAATATCAAAAACCTTCCAAACCATTCGTTGGAAATAATCAAATATAACTTATCACGTTTAGTTGAGGGTTGGTCTTGGTTAGATGTTATTTCATTTTGTGCAGAAGGAGAATTAAAGGTAAAGTAATTGGAGTGGTTGTATGGAGTGATTAAGTCTGGATCAGTAGGTGTTGGAATTGTGTAAGCACTAGAGACTGAATAGTTAGATAGGCATCTTTGATTACTGTTATGAGAAGGAGGATAATTTGGAATTGTGAGGAAGGGAGCAGGAGGTGGAAGGGATGTATTCACACATAAAGGTGAATTCTGTACAGAAAGGTGCATAGCATCGTTAGATGGGGTCAAATAGGTTTGGGTAATTTCATGATATTCATCGAAAGACTGCGCGGGACTATTTTCATCTTCATTGGATTTCGGTCTAGCCTCATTTTGGTCATTTTCAAAATCACCAAACGTGGGAAAATCTGGAGGCGACTCCGTAAATTCAGGGCAGTATTCTGGCGTTGGCTGGGTTGGATGATGAGGAGTAGCAATTGGTGAAGACACTTGGATGGATAAGATAGGGATGTTAAGTTGTGGTCTATTGGGGCTATTTTGATTGTTTGATTCATCTCTAATATAAATCTCCCTTTCTCTTTGAATATGGTGAGTATGCACTCCATTCGAATCAAGCATTGTTTCAATATCTTCCTCTTCCATAAAAGGGATATTTTTGCTATCCATATATTCTTGCCTTACTCGCATTAGATCCATATCAAGTTCTCTTTCTGTGTCTTCAGCCAAAAGCTCTGGAGATAGATTTTTTGGTAAAAACTCTTTCAATTCAAATTGGCTTAATTGTTGGTGAAAACTATAAAATAATATTATTGTATTAAATGCCAGTCCGACAAATACAAGTCCAGACATAGTTTTAGCGAATTCAAAAAAATTTGTTTTAGATTCCCCCTCCGTACCAAGCAAACTCTTAATGTTTCCCAAAAGTAAAGCACCAGAACCCAAATTCGCCGAAGTCACAATTGCCAAAGCAAAAGGCTCAAAAGGCAAACTATTTCTATTACAAATGTCTAAAACTGTTGTGCTTAAAAATAAACTACATCCTTCGTCCGTGAGAATAGGCGCAAGTATGCCAGATAAAATACAAACTCTCAAAAGTAGGTTGGAAGCCGAACCCTGTCTAAATAGCAGTATCTTTTCCAAGTATTTGACCAAATTCTAAAAATTTAAATATAGGTAAAATTCAAAGATATTCAAATAATATTATACCTGATTCTCAAGTTTACTCAAAATTAACTTTAGCGCTAGCCAAACGAGTAGGGTTTGCGTAAATACGGATTTGAGGACTTGTTCCGGCGTTAATCCGTTAGCTAATATTATGATACCTAATATCAGGAGAATGCTGTCTACTTTTCTTATGGATATTAAATTATATGGAGATTTTAACCACCTCGTGCCTATTAGTATTGTAAATGATATAAGAATTAAATAGGTTTGGGGGTCTTGATATGTCAAATGGGGTGAATTCATATTGTACAAAGAGTTGAATTTAATAAGTATAAGGATTAGAAAAATATTAATTAGTTAGTAAAGGATATTAATTAAGAACACAGTGATATAATCAACTATTGATGATATATTAAAAATGGATCTTATATATCTATTATATTGAAATCGATCGATAATTATTATATTATAAAGGTGAAAACTAAATATTATTTAAGAAGAAACAAAAAATTGTTTTGATTTTTAGTCAAAAAATTTGATGTTTCGACTCATATCACTAAATTAAACCAAGAATTTAATCAAATTAAATATTAACTGCTAAATACTAATTTTTTACCCCATAATCTTCAGTGCTTAGTCCTGTTATATTGAGTCATTTAATTCTTATATAATATTTTTAATATTCAAATTAGTATCATTAACCTAAATTTAAATTCACAAAATTTTTATTTTTAGTGTATAAAATTTCCATTCTATTTAGAATCAAAATGATTCTGTAAATGTTGCGTAAATTAGTTGAAATTTGTTAAATAGTTTGGTTAGAGTTAGAAGATTCTTAATTCCCAATTTTAACGCGCTTTTTTTGAGTAACTTAAATCAAGTGCTATTAAATAAATGTATTCATAAGTTGGATTTTATTCAAATCTCATTATTTTATGAATTTATAAGTTTATTATATATTGAATAATTATAAAAACAAGTTTATTTAGATAGTTTACGCCAAAATACCTCACTGTATTCCTAATATTCTATAAAGTGATCAAATTCTGACAAAATTTTGTGTCAATTTGAATCAATCCCTATTTGAGCATCGCACTATAGTGTAAATTAAGAAAGGTATGAAATAGAAGATAATTATATAAAAGTGTGGTAAAATTTTTTAATATTATCAATATTATTAATTTAGCTTTATAAATATAATAATTTTGTATTTGGCATTTGATTTTTGCAGATCGACAAATATTTTAACTGAAGCAATTAATTAAAATTGAGGATTTGAAAACGTGCTTAAATCTTTAAAAATATTTATTTATAATATAAAATAGAGAATAATAATAAATATATGAATTATTATATTTAAATTTGGAAATATTGTTAAGTTAATACAGTGTCATTATTAGTTGTACGCAAAATGTCCTGATTAATGAAAAATAATTATTTTAGGAAAAAATATCAACGATGAATTTTGGTATAATGATAGAGAAGAAATTAAGCTAAAATATAATCAGTAAAGAGCAAGTATATAAAAGTTTAAAATGTATGTATAATTAAAAATATTGATTCTCGAAGCTTTAGAGCATTATAATCAGAATTAAAATACAATAAATTAAGAAAAATTTTATCGAGTATGAAAAAAGTGGAGAATCGGGGTATCGATCCCCGTACCTCTCGCATGCTAAGCGAGCGCTCTACCATTTGAGCTAATTCCCCATGATAAATCTGTAGCAGCTCTCAGTCGCATTACCACTGAAATCATGATCTACCGAGAGTTGTCATCAATTCATAACTCACACAACTAGAACTGTACTATACACTGGTAGGTAGACTCCTAATAAACAGAAATATGTTATCAACAAGTATAAGGTTTATTATATGCATTGCACACAATAATAACCTTAAACTTAGTTATTGTATTAAAGATGGTATTTATACCATAGCACCAACATTGAGATAGTGTCATATGAATGTGGTATGAATATATTAATAGAATGTTATGAGACTTAAGCAAAATGGGATTAGATCTGTCACAAAAAATTAATAAAATATTATGTAAGCATATAGGTATAAAACCAATATAATGCAAAGGAAGATTTAATATAATATCCATATGGCAAGTTAATATATTAGTAAACAAAGTTTATTTAAGCTTTTTAAGCAAATGGGTCAATATAGATTTATTAGATTTTATATAAGATAGTATCAATATAATATAATATTAATAGATATAGTTTTAATCTTAGTAATAATAATAAAAATTAAAGATAATAAGAGTTAGAAAGAGAAAAAAAATTTATTAATTAAATTTGTATTATTTGTAAAATTAAATTAACTTTATAAATATAATTTACTTGATTAGTTTAGAGTTAAATAAATTATATAGAATCAATATATAAAAGTTACAGAACTAGTCTCTTAATATATTATTTATTTAATATATTCTATTTTTAATTTATATTATATTTATATTTATTTCCTTAGAATTAAAAAATTTATTTTTTAATTTCAAAGAAAATATATATAAAATAAATAAAACAATAAGTAATTTTAAACTATATATAAATATATTATTTTTTA
>JNEM01010564.1:0-11400 GCA_000697335.1 Conidiobolus incongruus B7586 | reverse complement strand
AATTATTATAAATTAAAAATAAATTTAAAGATAAGCAAAAACGAATATTTTTATAAACTTATAATAATTAATAAATTATCAATTATTTATATAATCTATTTTTTTTCTAATTCTCTTTTATAATCCAGTCTTTATAAATTTTAAAAATTTAATTAAATCTCAGATTTCAGTCACAATATAATTGAAATATATATTTTAATATATTACATTTATATTACATTTATTTATATTAATATCTTGCTTATATATACTATATATATTCAATCTTATTCACAAAGATAATTTAAATCAAATATTTTTCACTTTAGAATAATAAATTATATTAAATATTATCTTAAATAATAAATTCAAAGACAACTATATAAAAGCATTTATAAGATAAAGCTATTGAGTTGAGCTATATTGACTCCATCCAAGATTATTATATCTGAAGGCTATGGTTCTTTCAGAAATCTGATATTATATTTGATCCCATATTATATTATATTTTTATTTTAATTATTAGAAGAATTTTAGGTTTGAGTATAATTTACAAATTATAATTATAATATAAAATTTTTTCTGATATTTTTATTTTGCAATTATTCAATAATATAGGTAAATATTATCCTTGGCTGCCAGAGCCAAGTACACATAATATTTTCGGTGGCTTCAACAATCCATTAGCAAAAATAAAAGTTAAATATTGATTAAAAATAATTAAATTTGGTAGTAATCAATATTTGAGATAATAATTATAAAATATAAAGATAAACAATAAAGAATTTCTTAGATAAAAATAAGTGAAAAAGCTATTATCTCTTATATACTCATAATAAAATAATTTTTATAATTTTTATAATTTTGATTATTTTAATTATTTTGGAAAATTTGAAAATTTATTTTCACAGAAATAAATTTTATTTAAAAAATTGATTAACTTATGAAATTTCAAATGTTGCTTATTTATAGAAACAGTATTTTAAGTGTTGAAAATTCATCAAAAACATAGCAATATAGTAATAATAATATGAAAATAATATTTATTATCTATCCTCTATTTGTTTCTTTATATTACATAATTGAAATAATTATTTTATTCAAAAATCTATCGTTAATTAAATTCTAAAGTGATAATAATAAAAATAAATTTAATCATAATTATACTTAAAAAAATAACAATATATTTTACTAAATTAAATTTAAATATAATGATTAATATTATATAGAAATATAATTGAAATTTATTTTATTATAAAATCATATTTTAGCAGTTAATAGAAAAAACTTTATAAAATAAGATATGAATTAAATAATTTAATTGTAATTATATAATTTAATAAATACTTAATTGATTAATTAAATTGATATATTCATTAATAAATAAATTAATATATTTTCAATTTAATATTATTGAATATTAAAATATTTGTTTTTAAAATAATAAATTCTTATGAGTAGTTAGATTTTGCTAGGTTTAAATATAAATATATATAGATTTAATTACAATTTTTTCAATAATTTCATATTAGTTTTTGAAATCTTTAAAACAATATTTTGTTATTTAATTTTAATTTATTTTTTTCTAATTTTATATTACTATAAAATATTATTATTGAAAATTAATGAGATTTTTTTGATTTTCATTACCAAATAATGTCTTGAATCAATAGGTTATAATAAACTTATTATATAATAGCGATTTCCTAGGATTGGTTTATAATATTGAATAATAATATTACTCTTTCAATTTAATATAAGATATTTATTCATTTAATTCAATTTATTTAATATATGTTATTTTAGAATATTGATCAATTTGAAATGTAAAACCTACATTCAATGCCCTAATCATGGATAAAACCGTTTAATCTCTGTTTCTTATATATTCATTTTAACCTATCTCTTTATATGACGATGTGATAGAAAATTCAATAATAATCAAATTCATTTATAGTTATTACGATTAAAAATTACTTATAATATATCAAAGTTTACTTAAAAAGGATTAAATCTCTATTTATATTTAAAAAACTGTGATTAATGGATATTTCCATAGTTATTATGAACTCAAATTGTTAGCAAAAGAATCCACGTTGTATTAAATCTGTTGATAAAATATAGAAAAAAATCGCATTCAGGTATAACTACCAGACAAGGATAATCTCAATTAAATTGAGATAATGTAATATAGAACAAAACAAATGAACTAATATAATAATATTTTAAACTAGATGTTATATTTAACATTTATATTATTTTACTTGAATAATATTAAAAAACAAACAAATTATCTAATATTCAATCTGTGATTGGCTAATAATAATTGAAAATATATACAAATTACTAAATTTTGTTAAATATGATCATGTAAAATTAATAATCTCAAACCAACCAATATAAACCAGAAATATAAAAATTGAATAAATATAATTATATGATGTCATAGAACTTAAGATATATTAAAATATTAATAATACTTGATATTTTTTATAGGGTTTAACTTAATTTTCACCTTAAATTCTTTGATACTTGATGATAATGCATTTGTTATATAATTTACCCCCAAATCAGTGTAGATAGGTGCGTAAAAATGAATTTTGTTTGCAGGTTATCTCTTTTTTAATTGGACCAAATTGGTAATTTGAAGGTGCTTGAGATGATCAAGATGGTATATATAGGTAGAAAACAAAAAGGCTTGAAAATTACATTTGAAATGAAAATTTAGAAATTTGTTATTATTAAAAATGATTCAACAAAATAGAAATCAGAGTGACATACCGAGAAATGATAAAGATGCACAAACTATTCTGAATGATAGTTTAAAAGGGTCAACGTCAACTGAATCAACACCTTTAATTCCCTCTTTATTAGATAGCGGTGACATTTCTTCCAATTTTACAGTTAAAGAACTCTATAATGAACTTACGGTGATCTTGGGACTATCTGTTCCTAATATCACATCTCTAATCCTTTCCAATCTGTTACCAATGTGGACTTCATTTTCTTTGGGTCAATTGGTATGTGGTATATTTTTGAATATATAATTATATTATTAATAGTCATATTAGGGTACCGTGGAATTGGGAGCTGGATCTTTAGGATTTCAATTATGTGCATTGACTGGAATATGCTTTTTAATTGGTATGGCAACCTCTCTGGATACGTTATGTGCTCAAGCATATACTGGATCCACAGATAAGAAAATCCTTGGACTTTATCTACAGCGAGGTATTCTGGTATGTTCCATAACATTATTTCCAGTGACTGTTGTTTGGTGGTATATGGGGACTATCTTAACATATTTTAGCACCAATCCAGCATTACTAGTACTTGTCGATTCTTATATGAAGTGGCGATTGCTTGGACTCTTTCCATCATTTGTTTTCGAATGTGTAAAGAGATACTTGCAAGCTCAAGGGATTGTGAAAGCACCCTCATACATTCTATTATTCATCACTCCAATTGGAATTATTTTAAATTATTTTTTGACTCTTAATCCAGCTACAGCTATCGGGTTTATTGGAGCACCAATTGCTTATGACATTGCAACATGGTTATCTATGTTCCTATGTATATTCTACATTTGTTATGTTGATGGATATCAAGCTTGGGGTGGTTTTTCTGTCAAAGCTTTTCAGGGATGGTCACCTATTTTTAAATTGGGTATTGGTGGTATGATCATGTCAGCTGCTGAATGGTGGTTATTTGGATCTATGGCTCTTGTCGTTCCCACTTTTGGTAATGCGTCCCTTGCTGCTCATAGTGTACTCATTGCTTTGGGTAATATGGCTTTTATGCCACATTTAGGTAATTTCATCTTTTATATTATATAAAAAAATATTCTAATTGTTGGATAGGTGTAGCCATATCCGCAAGTATTAGAGTTGGAAACCACCTGGGAAGTCAATTTCCAAATCGAGCTAAATTAGCATCTTTAATTTGCTACTTATTAGGGGGTTGTACAGGCTTAATGACATTAATTTTATTATTATTATTTCCAGATTTCTGGGCTAAAACCTTCTCATCAGATCCAGAAGTCATTAAAATAATCAAATTATTAATTCCAATTGCTTCAGTTTACCAAATTTTCGAAGCATTTTCGGCTATTTCCGCAGGTATTCTGAGAGGTCAAGGTAGACAGAGTCTAGGAGCTCGCGTTGTTTTAATTGGATTTTATGTCGTAGCAATTCCTCTTGGTCTGATCTTAGGTTTTAAAACTTGGTTGCAAGTTTTAGGTATTTGGATTGGCTTTGTTTTTGGATTGATTTTGTGCTGCTCAATGTATTTGTATTTATTTTTGACTACTGATTGGAAGCGCCAAGTTCAAATAGCTATGGAGAGATTGAATCAATAATCAAATTATTATCATTGTGAATATGGTTTATATTATTCGGAGATGATATTAAATAGAAACGTATATATTTGTGAGAATGCTGATTTTTAATAGCTTTAGTCAATTTAAGCATAAATAATAATAAAAATACTGTAATCAATGTTATAGTTCGATAGAGGTTAATTCAAATTTTATTTTAATATAATTTAAGATATTGTTTTATATTGAATACTTTTTTATGATTTTTTACACTAAATCTGTGTTTAACCTAACTATAATTTCTTAATTATTATTCAGATTATTTCGTATATTGATATTGATAATAACATTCTTTTTTGCTTCTTCATATATAAAATCAAAACATATAAATGCAATATTATTATAATCTAATTTATCAATATATAACTATAATTAATATACATAATGACAAATTTTATAAAATTATTTTAAAACACAAATATAAATATCTTCAATTTTTTAAATATGGTTTAAATTTTTGTATTCATCAAAATATATTAATATATACTTAATGTAATTCTAAAATTATGATTAAAGTAACTAAATTTAATAATATTTGATTTGAATTGGTTAATATTGATACAAATATTTTTTAAATAAACTTTAATATTCTTTGGAATTTTATTTATCATATAATATTCATTCAAAATCTAAAAAATGGTTTTACCTTAAAAAAGCTGTATTATAATGGTGACAATATACATCCCAACTAATGATACTGATACCTATTTCTTTAAATAGTTCAATCAACCATATATATATATATATATATATTATAATTTTAACTATATTATATTCGTTATTAATTGAACTTAGTCCCAATTTGGTAATTCAATTTAATGTTTTGGTATTAAATTGTTCAAAAGTAATTAACCATTATCCAATGTTAATATTTTGAAGCATATACCACCAGTTAACAAAGCTTAGATTTCAACATTCTAACGTTTGTTTTATAACTAATCATATCAAAATTAAATTTAAAACTTATTTAAAATCATTATTCTGGATATTTTATATATTAATATTTGAATCAAATCTATTTGAATACTAAAATTCTATTAAATGTGTAATCTTTTTAATTGAAACAGCAAAAATATTACTAATAAAATCAACGGAATATAAATCCAAAAAACAGTTTTGAAATTGCTAGTACGAATCATACAAAAAAATAATATAAAATTTGAGAAATATATTTTTGTCATGTGTTTCCTTACAAAGTAAAAGTTATTAGTGAAAATTCGAGTCAATTAAAAATGGGTAATTTAATATTGAATAGATTAAATAGAAATATGTTCAAAAACATATATTTTTTAAAACATACTCTTATCTATACTATTTAAATTTATTTCGTAGATATCTATATTATTTTTTAAACCGTAATAATATAGTAATTGCTAGAATTGGAAAATAAAGGTTTTTTTTCAATTATCTTTTTAAATCAATCCCATAAATTATTTAAACAAGTATAAAACAATGGTAAAGTTATATTATAGAAATGAAAGGATGATAGAATCAAACTTTTTTATCATATTAACCTGATATTATTCTAATAAAGTTCTATTTTATTATTTTAGTCAATAATATATTATTGAATCATAGTATATACGGCCAGTTAAATTGGATATAATTATATATTTTGTCAAAATTGATAAATATTATTACTCAAATTTTATAATATTACTCATTTATTACAATCCACATTCTCACATATTTCAATTTAATTAAAAATGACTATCAAATATGGATAATATATTTATTCAATCCTGATGATTAAAAATCTTATGCTTTTAATTTATTCTGAATCTATTTTGCTAGATAATGTAATTTGATAATAATATTTTATATTGACAGATTAAAAAGTCTTGTAAGCTATATTGATTATATGAATCTCACACTATATTCTCCTTAATTGAAAAGTAACTCAATTTCCAAAAAAAAGAACAGCTTTAAGCTCAATTAAAAACCATTTCCATTCCATAATTTCGATTCAACATGACTTATAAAGATCGCAATTTGAAAAATTTGTTCAATTGACAATTTAAGTATATTCGTTCAATTATATCCAAATAGGGATATCATAAATCATAAATTGAATTTTTGGGTAGATTTATGGTTTAAACAGGAATATAAATATACTTATTCAAGTAAATTGAAGGTACACATTCTATAGAATAAATATTTGATTTTTATTAATATGTCGGATTCAGAACCGAATTATTCAGCTATACCTAAAGATTCTTTAAATTCTAATCTTTCTTCAGATACTATATTACCTCCTTATACTTCTACAGAATCTACCCCCTTAATTCCTTCTTTATTGAATTCGGGATATATTGGTTCTAGTTTTACGATAAAGGACTTTAAGGAGGAACTTAGTGTGATCTTTTGGCTTACTGTTCCTAATGAGATCACTTTCTTTACCAGTTTATTGCCCATTTGGATAAATTATTCATTAGGTCAATTGGTATGCGAATATAGTAATTGATTTATCTGCTTTGTTTCAATAGCTTAATTAGTGTCCTCTTGAATTGGGAGCTGGTGCTTTTACGAATACATTATGTTCTCTTACCGGTATGTGTTTTATTTTCGGTATGGCTACTGCTCTTGATACGTTATGTGCTCAAGCTTTCACCGGTTCAGATGATAAAAAGGTTGTTGGTCTTTACCTTCAAAGGGGTATTATTGTTTGTACATTAACTTTCCTTCCTCTGAGCTTGCTATGGTGGAACATGGGCTCAATTTTGTTATATTTTGGATCTGATCCTGCTTTGGCTGCTTTGGTTGATGTTTATATTAAATGGCGTTTGGTTGGTGTTCCTCCTACCATTGTATTTGAATGTTTGAAGAAATATCTTCAGGCTCAGGGTATTGTCAAGGCTCCATCCTATATTATGATCCTTGTCACTCCTATTGGTATGATGATCAATTACTACTTGGTCATTAATCCTTCCACTTCTATTGGATTTGCTGGTGCTCCAATTGCATTTGTTATTTCTACATGGCTTTCTATGTTCTTTACTATTCTCTACATTGCTTTCATTGATGGCAAGCAAGCTTGGGGAGGTTTTTCTGTCAAAGCTTTAACTGGCTGGTGGCCAATTTTAAAATTAGGAGTTGGAGGTATGATGATGACCAGTATTGAATGGTGGGCCTTTGGATCTATGGAGCTTGTTAAATCGACCTTTGGAACTGCTCAATTAGCTGCCCAGAGTGTTTTAGTCTCTTTGGACAATATTTGTTGTATGTTCCACTTAGGTGTCTCCATTTCAGCAAGTATTCGAGTTGGTAACCACTTAGGTAGTCGATTTCCAAATAGGGCTAAGCTTGCTTCTTGCTGCTGTTACTTCTTAGGTGTATGCACTGCCTCTTTCACATCTATTGTTATGGGAGGATTTGCCAGCTTCTGGGCTCATACTTTCTCCAACGATGCTGAAGTAATTGATTTAATTGTTCGATTAATGCCGATTGGAGTTGTTTATCAGTTGTTCGACTCCTTCTCTGCCGTCTCCGGTGGTATTTTAAGGGGTTCAGGACGTCAGAGCCTTGGCGCTTGGGTTTTATTATTAGGATTCTATATAATTGCTGTACCTTTCGGTTTATATTTGGGAATTTGCACACCTTTGAAATTATTCGGAGTCTGGATTGGATTTGTACTTGGTTTAATCCTCTCTTGCTCCCTCTACCTTTATTTCTTCTTAAAGACCGACTGGGACGAACAAGTCCAAAATACTATCAAGCGATTGAATGCGGAATAATTTCATATATATATGCGCACAAAATGTTTTATATAGCTATTTAGAATTCACTAACCATTTTGTTACTATATAAATATTATCAATTGTAATAAATAAAATTATCCCAATATTGATATTCAGTTAGTTTATAAATATATTTTTCCATGTTAATTATTTTAATTATTTAAATGTTTATACCTCCCAGTCATATATCAAAAACTACTAACTCAATCCTAAGTATTGTGAGAAAGATTCTCTTTTATAATTAATTATCAAGTATTGAACCAATTTAACCTTACTCTCTGCTCAATTATTGAACCGGTCTTTTTTGTCACAAAATCCATATTTTTAATTTTGTCCATGTAATCATATTTTATTTTAATGTTATCATTTCAGATAAATGTTATCATCAATTTTTTAGAACCTTATCGATTAAAAAAATCTTTTTAAGTGATATCTAATATAAAAATTAATAAATGTAAAAAATAATTTTGGATTTGTTCTCAAATGATTATAAAGTTGTCAACTTAAATATAGATATAAATACTAAAAATAATATCAACTTTTATGTTAAATTCTACAAGTCTTTAAGATATATTCGATATTTTACGAATCTGTGTAATAATTTACAAAAAAATAGAATTCTACTCTACCAATATTAGTCCAGTAAGAATATTAAACATTAATTTTGGATAGTATTTATTTCAAAATATTGACCATATGATTCAAAATAGCAAATAATATAAAGTTCCACGATATGAAAATTTGAATTAATAATCTTGTTAAATAATCCAAAAAATTTTTTACTTCATTAACAATGAAAATTAGTTTAATTAAATCTAGGTATTATTTTTTAATTATGCGAGTTAGAAAAATTCCGACATTCAGATAAAGGTCCAAATCGATAGCCAACTGCGTTAATGCCGCTTGCCATACAAAAGACTCAATCTCAATCTTATTCTACACAATCGATACTATCAAAGACTTCATTAACTATTTTAGCTGTCTTGGTTTTTCCAACAAAAACAACATTCACCATTGTAGAAGCAAAATACAGACTTTGAGCAAAATCAAACTAATTCATAAAATTGATTAAAAAGTAATTTAATACTACTATATAATTTTCTGCATTGTCTTTATATTTTATAAATCGTTATGAAGTAATATTACCTTGATAAATATTTCAAAATCAATTCCTATTCCTATTTTTTGCCTCTATCATTCTTGTTAATGAATTGTAGAGGCGATCATCATAATACGAATCTCTCCTTTATGCTCGGATTTCATGACTTAGTTCAATTGTTTAACCATAATACATTATAAAATTATGTATTAGATACTGTAAAACTGTAAAAGGAACAAATTTGGCAGTAAACCAATATTGTTGGATTTATAAAACACCAAATATATATATGATTTGTTATTATAATTACTAAAAAATATTATATTTGATATTAGTGATTATAATTGATCTTTTTTTACCAAACACGCTAAAATATAATAAATCAAGTCAGAATAATTATCATTATTAATCTCAGTTTAATCATTTAAATTATATTGTTTCTCTTTGGTGATTATTGTATTACCTTTGAAAGACTTAAAATATAATCAATATGAAATTTATATTAATATACTGGAAAACCTGAAGTCGAATACATTAATATCAAAAAAATATTTATTAAAATTAATTATATTAAAAATAAATTACTATATTAAAATCAAATATTATTTTATAAATAATTATTACATTATTATTTGAGCATTATATCAAATTATCATGTATGAATCTAATAATTCATCGTATTTACCTGATATAGTATAATTTTATAAATATTTTAATAAAAATATATCTGATTTAATGAAATTTTAGTTTTATTACAATTAAATAAAATATATTTATTTAAATATTACATTTTACAAAATATTTTAAATTAAATATTTGTTGCAGTTTTATTTTTATTATCATATAAAAATCAATATTAACTTTATTATACTATTATCAATATGTATTTAATTACAAATAAATAGCAATATTAATTATTAATAGCTTTTATTTATTACAAATCAATTAAAAGATATATTAATTAATCTAAAGCATTATTATTAAATCATATATTATAATTACTAATCATTTTTTTTCTTATTTATATTATATATATTTAATCTACTTAAAAACTATACTTCAAGCAAAACTTCTAATTATATTATTTTAATAAAACTATATTATTATTAAATACTCAATATTAAATTTATATTATATATATATATTCATATTATTTCAAGGATTAACTATTAAACTTAAATAAAATATAAAACTAGATTTTTACTAATAACCCCCTATTTGATAAATTAAAAAGGTTTAAATAATTTAGTTTTATTTTTATTAAAATTATGTATAATCTTATATTATATTTTATTTGTTATAACATTTATTGGTACAATATTTAAACTTATAACTATCAATGAAATTAGATTTATCTTTAAATTATTAACTATAAAGATAATGATTTTTATGTTTAATTATATAAATGAGTATTATTTATATTTATCTAAATTGAAGATAAACTTTTATTTATTTGGTTTTAATCAACTATTACTCTTTTAATTATTAATATAGTAAATAATATATTAAAAATATCTTTTTACTTTAATTAAAGAATTATCTAAATATTTTAATATTAGTTTTATAAGTATTTTATATATTTTAAAAATTTAAACTTAAATTTTAAAATAAAAATATAAAATAAATACCTTATAATTTAACTAAAGCTTTAAAAAAATTAGAGTAATTATTATTAAACAAAACCTATTAAAGTATTACTAGAAACTTAAACTTTTATAATAAATAATTGTAATTGATAAATCTTAAATCCCTTAATATAATCTTTTATTAAAACACAAATCAAAGTGTTAGATTAAATTAATTTAACTTTTTTTTATAAATTTTCTTAAATAACCATTTTATCAAAAAGTGAATATTTATTATTATATTAGATTATAATAATATATGCTTTTTTTATTGAGTTCCTCAAAGTAGATTAATTAATAAAAAATTCTATATATTTTTTAAATTAAATTATTTTTAATAAATATTTTTATTATAATTTAAAAAAAACTTATTTTTGTATGAAAATTATAAAATATATCAATTTAAAACTATAATAAATTTTCTAATTATAATTAACTAAAAAAATACCATATCTAGTATATTCTTTAAATTATAACTTATATGATTATAATTGCTTTAAGTAATTAAAAATCTAATTTATAAAATCAATTTTTATAGAAAAATTTAATTAGTTTATAAAATATTATATTTTAGTTTTTAATAAA
>JNEM01010563.1:0-42871 GCA_000697335.1 Conidiobolus incongruus B7586 | reverse complement strand
ATTTTTTAATTTATTATATTATGATATTTCATAATCGATATTAAATACTTATTATATAATAATAAATAGTATCAATTATTAAAGTAATAAGTTTATATTATTTTAAGCAAAATTCTATAAAAATATAAATAGTTATATGATAAACACCTAAATAATATAAAGAAAATACAATTTTTTATATTTTATTCTTATTATTTACTAATAATTTTATTAAATTCAAAATTTTTTCCATTATATTCTAATAAATTTTAATACTTGATATTAATTTAATAAAAATTACATATTATAAATTTTTATGAAATATTTAATTTAGAATATTTTATTATTATAAAAAATATATTAGTATTATTAATTATATACATAAGTTATATATTATATTTATTATAACAAAATATAAAATATATAATTAATTTAGAAAATTGAAAAAAAAATCTTTTAAAATAATATAAATTAGGGGGAAATGAGTTAAAATGTATAGAGAATAAATATTATGTTAAATAAAAATTTTTAATGTAATATATATAGTGGAAAATGAGATAGATAAAACTGATAATTTAAAATTTGGAAATTTGGAAATTATAAACTAAAAGAATGAATTTAAAAATTTTAACTAAAGGTATATAATAAATGAGCTTAAGAGTTGTTTAATAATATTGATATTGTTTAAATTCTTATGTTGACCCGTGCAATGGTGGTTTAGTGGTATAATTACCGCCTGCCACGCGGTAGACCGGGGTTTGATTCCCCGCCATTGCATAATTCTATACTATTTGAAAATTTTTCACAAATATATTTTTTTCATTTTTTAATATCCGAGTATTTATCCACTCTGTATTAAACATCACATCAATATAATAAATTAATTTTACTTAATACTTTAAATAAAATCATTATTTAAAATTGTATAAATCACTATAGTTATTCATATTTAACACCCATTTTTATATTTTTTTATCAAACTTTTTTAATTATTATTAAATATGAATGATAAAAGTATAAGAACTATTGAAATTAATTATTAATTTTTTAATATCTAAAGAAATATTAATTAATTTTAATTATTATAGAGAATTACTTACAAATTATGTATTATTTTTTATTCAAAATATCAAAAAAAATATACAAAAATATATTTTTTAGAGGATGTGGAAAATCACTTGTAATATGGAAATGCACTGAGAAAATAGGATAATAATATTTCAATGAAAAATGTATCATGCTCATTTTCCTTGGAGAGTACTGGAATAACCAGGATGATTTTCAATGAAACATATTAATAATAATTTGAATAAAAAAATTTATGTTTATTAATTGATATATGATGAACAAATGAAAATCTGAATAAATATGAAATAATCAATATTACGATTAAATTAACTTTTTATCTATGTTATTCCATTTAACATTAATTAATGCTGGTGAATATGATAAACAAACTTAAATCTATAAAAATGATTTGAGAGATGGTAATTTTGTTAATATTTGAATAATTTATTGTAAAAATCCTAACTCAAGTAAATTTAATCAAAATATTGTAAATTAAAAATATTATTTAATAAATTTATAATAGCAAAGTAATAGCAAACAAGCTCAACTTCTAGTTCAGTCAAACGAAAATGTGTAAATGGGTATAAGATCGATTTCCTTAAGCATGACTATATAAAAAATTTATTTGAGTGAAAGAATTATTTTAAAAATTAAAGGAGTTTCGTTTAAGGTAAAAATGATAGTGTGAAAATATAAATTCCAACTAATTTAGGAAGAGGTAGTGTAATAGACTAAAAGATAGTATGCACTTACAAATTATTAACAAGCACAGCCAGAATCAGCAGCACGGGGTTCACTGTCCAATCTGATTGGTTCGGGAAAATCGCTAAAAGAATGAATTATGAGATATATAAAATTAATTAAAAACAAATTTAGAATTACTTTTCAATTTCAGATTCTTGAGCTAAAGCATTCTTAGCAATAGTTTGGAAAGCTTGTTCAACATTGATAGCTTCTTTGGCACTAGTTTCGAAATAGGGAATACCACCTTTAGATTGACACCAAGCAGTAGCTTTTTTAGCAGAAACCTGAATTGGAGTAAAATAAATAAGATAGAAATAGATTAAATTAAAATAAATTACCATGCGCCTTGATTCTTCCAAATCAACCTTGTTACCTAAAACAACGAAGGGAAAGTTTTCGGGATCACGAGGACTTGATTGAATTAAAAATTCATCTCTCCAGCTGTCCAAAGTTTCAAAACTCTTAGCATTATTGACATCGAAACATAAAACACAGCAGTCAGCACCACGGTAAAAAGCAACACCTAAGCTTTGGAAACGTTCTTGACCAGCAGTATCCCAAATCTAATAAAAGATTTAATTAAAGTTGAAAAACAATCGTATTTGACACATACTTGCATAGTTACAACTTTATCATCAACCACGACTTCCTTGGTTAAAAAGTCTGCACCAATAGTCGCCTTATATTGGTTACTGAATTTTTTATTTACATACTGGTTCATGAGAGAAGTTTTACCAACTCTAAAAAAGAAATAAAGTTTAGATAGTTGAAAGATGAAGCTTAAATTTGAGTGACTTACCCACTGTCACCTAAAATGATCACCTAAAAATAACAATTAAAAATTTAAGTATTGAAAAAACACCTGGTATATTAAAATTTTAATACCTTCAAGAGAACCTTCTTTTTGTTAGACATTTTAGTTAATTAAAAAATTAAAAGATCTTTAATATATTTATATAATATGTTAATTATAATTGAAAGAGAAAGATAATTATTCTATTCATTTAATTGAATCATGTTAGATTATTATTATTTCATTCTTATTCATTCATTTCTCCATTTCATCAAGTTTTCTAAATCAGCCAATCAGCATTCATGGAGGTTCATGTGATAAAATTATTAAAGTTACATTTATCATTAACTAAAATATTAAATGTTAAATTATGATATTTTAGAATCTATTTTCTCATTTTAACATGACAATATTAATATTATATAAATTTATTAATTTAAGTATATTTAATAATTTGAAATATGCGAACTGAAAGTTTTATAAAACAATCTTTAGTGTAAAATAATACATTTTCTTTCAGTTAAATAAAGCGCCAGGAATGAATTGAATGAAATCATTATTTTTCAGTTAATGAAATGTTTATATTAAAATGATTTTATCCAAAAATTATGCTAAAGACAATTAATTAAATAATAATGTTGTGGTTTGTAATATCTTGGTGAATTCTTAGGTTCAAATTCCTTGCATGATTATATTTTAAAAGTTGTAGATTATATAAATTTAAACAAATATTAGTTGAGTTTAATATATATATGATTATATTATTGGTTTGTGAAAAAGGTTTTAGAAAAATTTTGAGATGATATAATTTCATGAAAAGACAAGTTATCAACCTAAACATTTTAAAACAAAGCCTGCACTGTGATTTAAATAATTTCAAAATATTAAATATATCACAAGTGGACTTTGCAATCTTTAATTGAAAAGATATATTGATTTGTATTATTGAATCATAAATAAATTTCATCAAAGAACCTTCATTATATTATATTGTTTTGTAAATACATTTATCAATATTATTCACCATGACTTGGTAAAAATTAAGAAAAAATCACCTTTTATCTTGGTAATAATAATTATTAAATTAATAGGTTTAACAAATGGCAATACAACATTATAGGAAATCTTAGAATTTAGTGTCGATGGGCAATTAAACCTAGAAAATTAAATTATAAAGTCCAAAGATATATAAAAATGAATTCTTAGTAATTATCAAGGGATATGTCCAAGAAAATACATATCAATTAAAGGCATATATGATTTTTATTAAAAAAAGATTTAGGATCTAATATCTTCAAATAGATATCTTTATATTAGTAATAACTTTAAAAACAGTAAATAAATATAATAATTTAAAACTTTAATAAATATGTTATAAATTCTAGGTTATTAGATATATGGTTTTTATTGATAAAAGTTGATATCCATTCTTTACTCCATTTCTTAATTCATATTATATAGTTTCAGTTAAGTTAAAATATCCAATCATAAATCTATTTATCACAATAAATTGAATAAAAAACTCAATCAATGATATGGATTTTAAATGTTTCAAACTATTATAACCCAAAGGAATCACCACTCATAATATGATACATAATATATTTTTGAATTGTCAGCAAAGCTAATAAGTAAATGATATATGAGAAAGCACAATAGTTAAAAAAATACATAATTTGCTGCAAAAAATAAAGAAATGAAATAATAATACTAAATTGAAATCTAATGAATTTAATATGAAATGGAAAATATAAAGTGTTTATAATTAGTTGAATAAAATATTAAATCTTATCAATCCATAATTTGAAAATTTTTTAATATATTTACAAAATATATTGAATAATTTATAATCAAGAAAAATAATTCATCTCATGTTAAGAGATTCTTATTAAAATGGTGTTCATTTTGACAAATTCACACGTCGCTAATAATTCATGATTATACCAAACTCCATAAAGCATGCATTGTTTGTGACATTATCAATTCAATAAGAAGGACTTTACTTCTATATTCACCATATTTTCAAGATATAAACCTTTAAGGTTTCAAAGAACTTAGGCGATTAAAGGACTTTTATGCTAGATAGAAATTTAAAATATTCAATAAAATTAATGGAAAATTGAATATGGAAATTAGATTTCTGAACCAACGAGATCTTTGTGATAGGGTTAAGAAACTTTCAAAAATTTGGAAATATATTATATTAGATCAAGGAAACTATTAAGTTTACTATAAATTAATTTTGTTACTTTATATTTATTACATTAATTTTAAAATACAATTTGAATTTTTCCAAAACTTATTTCGTGTCATAATAAATATAATTAGTTCAGATTTTAATAAAATATCTTATATTAAAAGCATGAATTAAAATCATCAAATTTGAGCCAGTGCTAGTATGAAACAATTTTATTATAAAAATCATTATCACATACTATAATACAAAATATCATAGTAAATGGTGTAAATAAGAAATAGAGTGAGTATTTTAAATGAAAGCTTAGTTTAGTAAATTATATCTATTAAATTATTAATCAATTTATTCTTCTTTCTTCTCATCCAATTGTTCTTTATGTTGAGATAACAATTGAGCCAACATTTGAGGATTTTGTTGGAGAATAGATAAAATCTTGGATCCAGGAGTTTGTAAAGTACCAAGGATTTGAGCTTGTAATTGTTCTTTAGAGGGTAATTCAGTGAATTTGATGAAGCCTTCAGGGTTGTAAATTTGATCTTCAGTTTTAGCTCCTAATAAGAACAATTTTTTGAACTTTTTCATAGCTGTTAATAATTTGGCGGCCATTTGGTTCAAATCCTGAGTGTTGGGATCTTTGTGGTAGATGAGGAGAATAGGTCCATGGAAGAGATTGGCCATATTAGCATACTTGGTACGGGAGATGATAGTTCTCATAATAGTGGAACGAACTGTTTGAATTTCAAATCCGTGCTTGTTAACAATTTGCTTAACATTTAAATATTCAGAAACATTCATGTGAGTGTGTTGATAAACCATAACTAAAGGATGATCTAAGTGCTCGGAATAAAGCTTGTTCAAATATAATTTTCTGTCATTAAGAGGACGGTGATGTCTAGTTTTAGGGCGGTTATTTAACCAATATTCAGTAGATTTCTTGTTCTAAAAAATACGTTAATAAAGCATTTAAAAGTATTACTTTATTTAACCAACCAGTTCTACAGCATTGGAATAACCACGAGTGATAACTTTGTTCTAGAAGAATAGATTAAAATTCATTCAAGAATATCAAATAATAAGACTCTTACAACAGGTCTAACCAATTGACTCAAATTTTTTTTAATCATAATTTTTGTTGATTTTTATTAAAAAATATTGATATTAATAACGTTTTATATTTGATCAATAATTTTATATAAATATCATTTTGGTAAAAATCAATTTAAAATATTTAACATTATACAGAAATTGTGGGATTTGACTAATTTTGAGGAATCGACAGAATATTATCAACTTCATAGAATATAGTATTCAGATTATGAAAGATTGGGACTCAGAATATAAGTCAATATTTTATGACTAATTATTAATAAAATTCTAGATTATATTCAAATTATTGGTTTCAAAATTTTCAATATTATTATATCTCAATTTTTATTTTTTCTCAATATCAGCCTAATCTTCACTATAATAATTATGAATGAACTAATATGTTGTATCAAATTTGGCATTCAGAAATTGTATAATCTTACTTAACTGATATTTTGAACTATAAAATAAGGTTTATTTTCTTAATTTATGTTAGCATTATACTTAGAATATTGATTACATAGTTTTAAAATAATTTTTATCATTTAAATATATTCATCCCATAATTAATCAACCAATTAAATCATTAGTTTAACCATGACTGTTAAATTATACGATACAAATACTCTTAAATAATTAATAGAGAGTAGAAAAAGCAGCTAATGAACAATTAATTAAACACGATAGTATTATATTCTATTTAAGTTTTTAGCTCAATGAATCCGAATATGAATGAATACTTTGAGATATTTTATAAAGACTTTCCTCCTATAAAAATTGATCGAGTTGAATTAAACAATGGTAAATATCAAGCAGTACCAAGGCTTCTAACCCCAACTACCGAGAGTAATCAATATCAATTACCCGAATTCCCTCGAGAAATAACTCTAGAACCGTGCCAATCGCTTATAAAAGATTTTCCTAGTGAACCTTTACTGTTGAATATTATTATTCATTTCAAAAATTATATGAACACGATTAGCTCATCAGTAGAAGACCTACGAGAATACAAATATCTAATGAATCAGATATTACTATTGGAGACTTTATTTTTACAAGTCGCTCAAAATAAAAACATTTTAACTGCGATCAATTGGTTAAAAGATGGATTAAATCAGGTGATTCAAGATCAAGCTAGCCCTCTTCCGGATTCTTTGGATATTGATCTACAGAATTTTGGCAATAAAGATCAGGTAGATGAAGTAGGCCATGCTTCGATTGGATCTCTTGTAAGTTTATCTATTTTAAGATCACTTTATCTCCAATCAGAAAATACAGGCTCAGTATCCATTAAGATGGATCCCATAGGTGGTCAAAAAACAATCCTGATCACCGGAGGTGCAGGGTTCGTTGGAAGTCACTTAGTTGATCGACTAATGATCATGGGGCACAAAGTGATTGTCTTGGATAATTTTACCACTGGCGAAAAGCGGAATCTTAGCAACTGGATAAATCATCCAAATTTTCAGTTGAAAGATCATGATGTGATATATCCTTATGATCCTAATATAGCATTGGATTACATTTACCATCTTGCCTCACCCGCTTCACCAGTTCATTATCAATCACTTCCTATCCAAACAATACGAACACTAGTATTAGGCACAATTAACCAATTAGGACTAGCTGAGAAGTACAAATGTCCTATATTACTTGCTTCAACCTCCGAAGTATATGGTGATCCTCATATACATCCACAACCCGAAAGTTATTTTGGAAACTGTAACCCAATAGGTTCTCGAGCATGCTACGATGAAGGTAAACGGATCATGGAAACTTTAGCTTATGCTTATAAAGATCAAGCCAATGTAAGCGTTCGTGTTGCAAGAATTTTCAACACATTTGGTCCCAGAATGAATCCCAATGATGGAAGGGTGATCAGCAACTTCTTAATGGGTGCTCTCAATAATCAATCCATTGTGGTATACGGCAAAGGAGATCAAACTAGATCATTTCAATATATTCATGATTTGATTGATGGTATGCTACTACTTATGGAGAGTGATTATGAGTATCCTGTGAACTTGGGCACTCCCAACGAGTGTAATATTTTACAACTAGCAAAAATGGTTGAAAAGAGCTATGATTACAAGGTGGACATAAAGCTAATTCCTCCTACTGAGGATGATCCTAAGCAGAGACGACCAGATATTCGACTTGCCAAGAAGATATTGGGATGGGAGCCAAGATTTGGGTTTAAGCAAGCATTTGAAGAGACTCGGGATTATTTCTTACAATTTAACCTTTAGCACAGCATTCACAATTATTCAATATCTAGATAGTGTTTTAAATTACAATTATATTTATTTATGTTATCTAATATAATTTATATACTATAAATATGATAATCATTTTATTAGACTTTTGATAGCTCATTCTTTTTTTTCACCCAAATATACATATCAAATATTTTGATTTACGATGATTTAAATAAGTTTGAAAAATATGATACTTGATTTAATAGTATAACAAAATCCCTTTCAAAATTATTCAAATATCAATATTTAATTCTATTATAATGAAATTCCTGACCCTAAAGAACATTATAAGATAATATACATGTGAAAAAGTTTAATATGATTAATCTGTGATTTATTTAATTAGTACTTATTAACTAGATTTGATATATACAATTATTCGATCAACTACTATCATTATTGTCAAGTATAAAAGTCTATTCAATGATAGTTAATAAAATTTATTACCAAACACTATCATATGTTTTCAAGGCGCCTTAAGCATCCAAATGATTGTTATTCATCAAATTAATACATTTGGAAATTGGTAGATTAATATTAAGATTTACTAGAAATTATCAATATTACCCACGGAGTATGAAAAATAATTTGAGAATGGAGAGGTTCGAACCCTCACATCCGAAGAGACCACGGCATTAACGTGGTTCCTTAGGCCGTCCGGGCATCTGTCTATTGGAAATTGAATAATATCTTTTTTTATTTTTAATTGTATTGAACCTTATTATAATCTAGTTTGATTATATATTTTCTTCAAAATTTAAATTTAAGTTAAATCACATTTTCATTTTGATCATTTAGACTTATTTTTAATTATAGCACTTATTATAATTAGAAATTTTATAAAAGCTAAATTTTAAAATATATAATATTATAATATTTCAAAATAATCAAAATTCCGTTTAAAATTAAATTACTCTATTTTGAAAAAAGCGACTGATTAAATTAATAGCTTATATTGAAATTAAATTTAATCAAATTTATTGATGGTTATATTATTCAATTTAATATTTTTTTTATTAGCTTACATATTTTATAATATATCAGACTAGTCCTTTCCTAATGATTTCATATTTTCAAAATTTCAAATTAAACAAAAACTGAATTATTAATTCCTATATAGAAATAATAGAATAAATTAAAAATATAGATTATTTTAACTAAATTTTTTATGGATAATGATAATGCTTACCTAATATCAGTAATCAAATATACATTTTACATAAGAAGAGTTTCTTTTAATTATTATGAAATCCAATGTTAGTAAATATATTTGAAAGAATATTAATACTCTATTAGAAGCAAACTTAATTAATATTCATATTTTGATCGATTTCAATTTATTCTTCAATTATTATTATTGTGTCAATGGAACCAATATTTTTCTAGTAGTTTATGATGGAAAATAATACAATATTATTGATGCACTTTATATATCATTACTCCCACCAATATGAATATTAATTTTAGGATCTAAATTCAGTCAATTATATTGATGTTATATTTAACCAAATTCATTGTTTTGATTAAAAATTAAATGTACTGTCAAATTAATTGATAAAATTTAATCCATTATATCAAAGAATATAGACTATTATATTAGTATATTCCCCATTATAACAACATGATTTGAGTAGTTAAATATCTACAAACCACTTAACAAATATCCCCTCCCATTAACTAATCCATACTAATTTAAATCGAATTAACTATGAAAGTCAAATTAAGGATATTATAAATTTAAAAATTAAACAATACAATAGCTCAAAAGGTTTAGTGCACATTATATAAACTAAAAGTGCTTCGATTATTTAACTCATTCTAGTATTATTGGCTATAGTTTTTCATTTGTTAACATCATTCAATTTCCCCCTGACATATTTATTAAATACTCAAAATTATTCCCAACCTTATTAATCAAGAGCTTTTGTTGATTTATCAAAAGAGATTTTTTAATTAATTGATATGATAATTAAATTAGAAGAATATATATTATTGATATATTCATCCAAATATTAGTGTAAAAAATATTTTGTGAGTAGATGGTTTGATAAAATTTGTTCACAAGTATTCAAGTTTCTAGAATTTGAAATTTGAATCAATAATTAGGTAAGTGATTAAAATACAGGGTTTAGAAAATGATTGGGAGACATCGACTGGAAAAGAGAGCTATTTCAATGTTTTCAAGTAATCTCTGGGTAAAACTTAATTTGAGACCATTGAACAAGGATAGGAAAATTGATGGCATAAATAATTTATACGACTTATTTTGACATTTCTCTTTTAATTTTGCTCTTAAATATTAGACAAATTGACCTATTGTTATTAAACAAATAGTATAATTCACTAAAATATAGCAAACCTTTAGGTTATAATTATCTGAATATTATTTGTTTGACATTTTGATCATTGACCACAATAATAATTAATCACACCCTGAAATGAAATTTTAATATTGCCCAATTCTTAACAAGGAGAATATAAATAACCCTAGATCCATTAAATTTATCAAGTTTAAAAGATATTATTATTGTCTTTTATGGATTAATTAATTATGGAACTATCGGAAATTGTATATCCATTATTCATATTATGTTAAATATATTTCATTTAAGCTGGCATAAGTTTGGATTTGTGATGATTTCTCATAACTATTACTAATAAATATCTACAGCTCATTTCTTAAATTTTTCTATTGATTAAATAATTATTAATCCTATATGATAACAAAAACTCTATCTTCAGGTGAAAGTATCACAACATATTGGATAAACACAGATCCTGAAAGTTTCACTAATTCATGTGATTTATCAAAAGCAAAATAAAATTTTATTTAACTGATCTATTAAAAAAGTCATTTATTGAATAGCCAATAGAACAACAGTCAACTTCTACAATAGCCATAGCAACGTGCCTATTTTTTAACAAAGACTATAATATTGTACCGTGTAGCTTTGAAAATTTAAATTGCGTATAGAAAACAAAGCCTAAATGTGATAAGCTCATTTGATTAGAATGACGGAATCAATAGTGTAATATTAATGCATTTTTATTAATGATGTCCAATTGAACAAGAATTAATATTATGCTAAAGAAACAGTAGTCTCAGTATAATTAATCCAATTGGAAATCTTTTACTAATTACTAATTACTAATTACTAATTACTAATCATTAAATGATAAAATATTAAATAGATCCAACTTGTAAATGTATTAGGGTAAGGTTATTAATATGATTTGAGAATTGTACGATTGAATATCTTGTCACAAGACAGTTTCTAATCATATGCTGACAAAATAGCTTTGATCAATATAATGAATCTAACTTTATAAAAATCCTAAGGTAGATCAGTTTAAGATCATCTGAATAGGTCAACTCTTTCAATACTCTATTAAGAAGAACAGTTTAAAATAAAAAAATCAGTTCCTAATAATGACCAAATATTGCCTATTACCAAATGGAAGAGTCCTAATTAGGAAGATAAAATTAAAATTCACCTTCTTCACTTGAAACATTGCATTCTCCCTCCCAAAATTCGCATACTGCAAACAGATTCTCCCCAACATTCCCGCTCCCTAATCCAACCACTCAACCGATTTACTATTTTTATTTATCATTGGGCCATAGGTATATAAGCCACCTCGTCCCATCTAAACCTTCATCAGCTAACCTTCTCTCATAGCTCACTATCCCTTATACTTCCTTCCATTAGCATCTAATAACTTTCTAGTACAGATTCTTATTAGCTGCTAACAGGATTGATTATTATTTTACTGAAGTACAGAACTTGTTAATTTGTACCGTTTGTATCTCTGAGTTGTTGATCTATTTTACCTTTCTCTAATCACAAAAATCCTGTTTGTTTTGCATCAAAACAATACATATTCCTTATATTTTTTAAAATCCCTTGTATTTTTAGTTTATTAGATTTATAACTTACCTTATTTAACTTATCTATTGTATTAACTATGTCGTTTCACACTTGGAGCCCAATAACTCCTAAAGACACTACCGACCGAAGAAATTTTTTAGATTTGAGTGGAGATTTGTCCCAGTACTTCCATCCTTCAGATCATTCCAATATATTCTTTAGTGCTTCGCCCACTGCAATTTCCCCTTCTGACGACGAAATGAGACCTCCCTTACCTCTTAAGTCAAAATCCAAAAATGATATTTTCAACACTTCTTTCAGCTCCCCCTCCCCCGCACCTCCCCCGAGACTCAATATACAGATAGTCAACCCCACAAAACCAAAAAATGTCAACACAATTAAGCCCATCAAACCAAATCCTCTCGCCCTTAGCAAACAGAAACTCAATAAGTTTACTCCAAAAATCCACCCAATACAGTCCTATATTAATCTATCTGAAACCATTCCACTGGAGGTTTCCTTCGACAGAAAGAATCGCATCGGTGAAGGTAGAAGCAGTCAAGTATATAAGGGCACACTTTCAGCTAACAACACTGTTTGTGTTGTGAAGAGGATATCGGCAAATGAGGAAGCTGTCCTCTCAGCGAAAACCGAGGTAGCAGTACTCCATAAAGTTCATCAAAAGGGTCAGCATGCAAATATTATGAAATTATTGGGTGTTCAGCTTGGGAACAATCATTGCTATCAATTGTCATCAAAGTCAGTCGATGATCTCGACAATATCTCCGCATCAGTCTCCAACACGCATTCAATTCAGTCTCTTGTATTGCCAATATATTCTATGGGCACTTTGATGGACTATATCCAAAACAATCATGACATCGTAGGTTTGTCACAGTGGACAAAATGGGCTCAGCAGAGTGCTAATGCTTTGAGTTTTTTGCACTCCAACCACATCATCCATCATGACATCAAGCCTCACAACATGTTCATAACTCAGGATTTAGACATTGTTATTGGTGATTTTGGTGACAGTATACTTCTTCCTGACAATGAGGAAGATCCTACACTTATTGATGGACTCGGAAAGGGTACTTTGCCCTACTCAGCACCCGAATTACTTCACTTCCCATTCCAACCCTATTCCTATCCCATTGACATCTACTCCCTCGGAGTGAGTCTGTGGGTCATTGGTATTCTAGGCTCGGATCCTTTTGCATCAGTTAAAAACTCTGTCGAGTTAACCGTGCTGATTCGAGGTGGCCAATTTTTCAACTATCACTACAACTTAGCTAGAGAAAAGGGCCTCCAGTTCTTAAATGGCGAAACAGTTCCATATTCAATAGTCAGTTTGATTGAAGAGATGGTCGATGCCGATGTCTTGAGACGTCCTTCTGCGAAGCATTTGGCCACTCGTCTCGAGCGTTTTAAGGGCATGGGGGCAAATCATATGCTGTTGGATGTAAGCCCCAACGGCAGATAGCATCTACTCAAATAACAATACAAATCTTTTAACTAAATTGTACACATATCTTTCCCGAATAACAAACATATATTAAACTCAATATCTTGGTATTTCATTATCATTGACTTTACTATAATAACTTACACTTTCATTATCTGTAATATAAAATTAATCGATCCTTTTCTTCATCGAATCAATTGATTAAAATTGTACCATGTGAACATTCTTAATTCCCTTTGATTGGTTCAAATTTGGATCAATAATAAATAAAAATCCGAATTGGGTAATTGAATGAACAATTTGAATAAGGGGAGAATTTAATTTAAAATCATTATTTTGTTTGTCAACACAAAGCGGATTGATTTCGGGTTTGTGAATCATTTGATTTTGGTTTAATCCAAAGAACCCTTCTATTATCAAATATCAGTTGATTAGAATTTATTAAACACAAATAATATTAAATTAATAAATTATTATTTTCAAAAGTTTTCCTCTTGAGTTGGCTATAATTTGATATGGTAGATTTGTTAAATTGGAAAGTGGTTAGATCCATTTTATTTTAATTGTACTTGGTTAGAATTTTGGTTGAATTTTCACTTTGTGTAAAGTCAATTTTTTTGTAGTTAACAAATTTATCAATTTTTTTTGTTTAAAATAATTAGTGAGAATATTATGAGGTTTGTTTATGGATTGCCATGATACTCAAATAAATCATCCATAAATATTTCAAATATTGTTTTGTTAGCGTTGTTATTAAATTTATTATAGCAATATTTAAAGAGAACTTTGTTTAAATTAGTTTTAATATTAAATACCAGGGTTCTTGAATATTATCAACTTTAATAACTCGCTTGAGATGGATTATCAATCTGCCAAGCGTCGGTGAATAAATTCCAGAAATTACGGAAATACCAGTTTTGGTAATATTCATTGCAAATTATACGAAGTTTGATTGATAAAATTAATATCAACAAAAAAATAGAAATGGATTATATTGTGTGTGTTAAACAATATATTAATTTAATAATAAATATAGTCGATGAAAAACAAATTGAATATGAAAGACTTTTGATAATAAATCATTTATTAAATTTCAGTTGGTTTCTAATTGATGAATTTTATCAACTCTATCGGCGTGATGTTTACCTTCGAAATCAGTTTTAATAAAGGTATCAACTATTTCGGGTACTAAACTGAGATCAACTACCTTTTCTCCCAACGCTAAAATATTGGCATTATTGTGCTAAAATAAATATTATCAATATATGATGGAATAGTAGTCATATAAATAGAATTACTCTGCGAGTCATTTCGGCAGTATACTGATTATGGCACAATCCGCAACGAATACCATTGATTTTGTTAGCAGCAATGGAGATACCAATACCTGAACCACAGATTAATATACCAATGGATTCATTGTCTATTGATTTGGTTAATATATCAAAAAGATTGAGAAATAATTATATTATAAAATTACTTTTATCTTCCAATACTTTTTCACTCACTTTGGCAGCAATGTCGGGATAATCACACTAAATAAAGGTCAATTAAATGAGCAAATAGAACAAAATATGGAATTTACTCTATCACCGTTATAAGTACCCATATCATTTAATTCAACATTGGGATAGTTTTGTTTAATGTGATTGATTATGAATTGCTTATGGCTGAATCCTAGTCAACTTAGAGTTAGTTGGCAGTGTTGACAGCATAATAAAGTGATTACCTGCGTGGTCAGATCCAATAATAATTGACTTGGGTAATTGAGACATTGTCCTTTGGTACAATTTTAATAATGATTTAATTCTGATGCAATCGATTTTTGGGTGCTTTGAGTTGGTTATTGAGGACTGTTAAATGAGTATTTATATTATTTTTCATTTGAACTGGTTATGGGATTATTTATGAATTTTTCTATATTGATTTCATATTTGATAAATTGAATATAAATATCTTAAATTCTTTCGAATATATAATGATGTAATAATCCCACAGCCTTTGATTATATTTCATCATTCGTTAGATAATTTCAAACTAAACTAAATTAATTCATATTAAACTAATATCCTTTATTAGATGTTATTTTTTGTTCTATAAGCCACTCTCTATACATTTAAATTCTTGATGACGTAGTAAACTTTGTAGACTTTTTTCATTTAAAAGTTTGATTTTTAATCTGATTGATATTGAAACATTATCTTGGATTATAATCATTGTTTTTATTCTCAATTATGAGTTCTAAAGTCTCTTCGGATAATCGTCAGCGTAGTAGCTTGTCAGCTGACGAATGGAAACATCTCGTTAAGCAAGCTGGTTTGGATGCTGCAAGTAGGTCAATGAACTTTCAATTGTTTCAATTATGATTAATATAACTTTTTAATTATTTAGAGGTTGCAGGAGGCGGTATGGGCTTGAGAATATTGGTGAATATCTTGAGTGGTCTCAATAGCACATTGAAAGACAAGTAAATAACAATTAATTGGTTATATAATTTTGTATTAATTGTCATATTTTAGGCACCCTTTTATGACCAAACTTTATACCTTTTTATTTGGAAAATCCGTCCGTAGGACTGGTGCTCTCTTAGGTGGCTTTGTATTCACTTACAAGGTCCTATTGGAGACCCTACCAAGGTACACAAATTTATCCGCTAAGCAATCCGATTTCATTGCTGGTGCGCTTTCAGGGCTTTGGATTCTTGTTGAATCTGCATCCGTCAGAACAGTGTATGGGGTGGGAATTGCTAGTCGTGCGGTTGCGGGTCTATTAAAATCTGCCAACTCTAACCAAAAATTGAATGTTCCTAAGGGAACTGAAATTTTATTTTCCTTATCAGCTGCTCAGATTTTCTTCTCATTCGTTGCTCATCCATTGGCTTTTTCCCCTGGAACCATGATGAATATGCTGGAAAAGACGGGTGTAAGCTATGGAACTATCAGAAACAATTTAGATATTATTAAGGGTCGTCCCTTGGATAAGTATGAATTTATCCACAGTCATTTGCTGAATTCTATTGACCCTAACAATTTGGCTAAATTACATGCTTTGAATGAACAGCCTAATTTGATTCCATGGTAAGAACATTAATATTTTACTATATTTATTTTTTTTAACTAAATATGATTAGTGCTTCAATTCATCCCACACAAGCCTCATGTTTGGTCAATATCTTTGTAAAAGTCATCAAAGGCATTAAGAAGAATATTGGTTTTTATTTTGCAATGAATTTGGTCCCAAATGTCATTTTTAAAAGAAAATCGTTTTTAAAAGAGTAATTATAATTATTCAATCATATATATATATAATATTAGATTAAAGATCGTTTAGTCCTCTTCCAAAACTTAAAAATGCCTTAAAATCCACCTTGAGATCTGGCTTGGCACTTGGATTATTCATCTTCCTTCTTCAATCTCAATTGTGTGGTACTAGAAACTTCTTCCCCAACAGTCGCTTCTTAAGTCACAGATATATCTATTTCTTCCAAGCACTTTTTGCAGCTTTCGCCGCTATTCAATTCGAAAATAGTGGTCGCAAGCATGAATTGTGTCTCATCTTCACTACTCAAGCAATTGAAACATTGTACAAAGTGCTCAGATTAAAGGGTCTCTTGCCCAAGGTCCCTCACTTTGAGAGTGCTCTATTCGCAGTTGGTGCTGGTATTTTCTTAGTAAGTGCCACTCTTAAACCATTTTAATCGTTTCTAACTCATGTTTTAGACTTTAATCCGTCACGAACCTAAAGCATTAGACCACATCGATCACAAAGTAGCAACCAAGTATTTGAAATTGCGTGGTATTAATGAACCTGAACCTAGTCACTTCGATTTGGACGATGATGAAGAGGATGACGAAGTGACATCCGGACACCAGAGCAAAAGCACTTATGACGCTCCCTCCACTAGTAACCAATCTGGTGGTCACAGTTTGAGCGAATCACAGCACTCTGTCGGCTCTACCTCCAGTGAAAAGTTTGAATCCATTAGCGAACGCGACTTGGCCTCATCCCAAGACTCAGTACCTCAATCTCAGGATAAGCCAACTTCAAAGAAGGGAAAGAAGAAGAATAAGCAGAATCAGCAGGGTGATGAACCCAAAGGTTCGAATGAAAGTATCCAATCTATCGACTAAATCATATAGTCAATTTTTCTCCTTCTTTTATTCCTCTAGTTTTTAAATAAATGATTATATATTTTACCCCCCCATATATATTCTGAAAAATATTTTATGAATTTTAATATTCTTTATATAAAAAGATTCGACGAACTATATATCAAATCCTTTAGCATTATCAAATTATTAAATAAATGTATAATAATATAATTTATAATAAATAAGCTTTTAAATACAAATATTATTGATTGATTATTATTCGTTAACAAGTTGATATTTTTAAAATCAAACAGATATTATAAGAAAATTTCATTAATTTAAAAATTATTGATTTTTATAATGTATTATATATCGAAATAATTAATAATGTTTTTGTTATTTTATATAAATGAATCCTTTTAAAAATAGTTTTTTAAATCTTAATCATTTTATTAATTATATTTAAATTATAGTTTCTATATTTTAAATACTAAAAATTCATTATATATTAATAAATTAATCAACCTTTAATATATAGTATAATCTAGTATTTGAGGTTATATCACTTCAAAATATGCGTTTTGTCGCATCCTGTTCCTTTGAATAAACAAGAACAAGGAACCAGTCCTGAGAACTATCACAAGGATACACCATTATACAATCACACGTCCAAACACCTAAATGGCTTTAAATACACCAGTAGCTTCTATGATAGAAGCTCGATTTTTGGTTTTCTAATCGAAATTACATAACTACCAATTATCCTCCTTTTTATTTCTAGCTTTCACAAGAGTAGCACCTCCATCTCACTATGTTACTAAATCTATCCTTTACCCCATTACAATTTATTCTATTCAATATATCTTCTAAGATAATAAAACTCAATCTTGCTACAACCTTTTTCTTTGTTTTATTCACCGCTATATTCTTCATATCATGGCCTACATTGATTCTAATTTGCCTAATTTACAATTAATCACGTATAATGAGCCCAACCGTATAGCCATCGCGACTGAACTTGTCCTCCTGGCTCCCAGAGTTGCGGAACACGTAGTCACTGATATCTCTGATTATCGAGATGAAATCGTGGATCTGGTAATGATACCCATTGCCGAAATTCTTACATTTTTCTATAAACTAAATAAACTTCAATTTAATAATTTAGTATATGATCTAGGTTTGGTTTAAAGTTTATTAAATAATTAAGATCGTTGACATATTATTAGAGCTATTGATTTAGAATGGGGCTAAAATAGTTGGATTATAGATGAATTTGACTTAAGTGATAAGTTGATTAACTTAGAGTATATTATATATTTATAATTTTCAGACTCTAGTAAATAACTTGGGCATGGCTGGAGTAAGAGTGATGCAGCTATATGGCGATGAATATGTGAGAATGGCGAAGGCAAGTGAATTTTTACTTTATCAGGCAATAGTAAGATTATAATGAGTAATTTTAATAACATGGATAGGGACTGGAATCCGAGAATACATGATTTGATACAAGGTAGCAGTATAACATTCTTTCAAAATTGAACCTATATATACTTCAAAATTAATATTTTAATTTATTGTTATTAATAGAATATAAATAATTATTTACCATTAAATCGATATCACAATAATAATATAAAAAATTTGATAAATACTCAAGTAATCGAATATAGATTTCATAATGGCTATTAGTTTTGAATTTTGAATTATTATTCAATATAATTAAATTTAAATTTTCGAGAGTCAATAAAAAATTAACTATTTCTCTCATTTATATATGATTATAATTATGATAAAGATTATGCACTTGGTTTAAATATTGAGACTTGAATGGTTGACGTCATGATGAAATAATGTTATGTTGATACGAAGAATTTAAGTTGAATATTAACTTTTGCATATACATAAGTGATGAGGTAATCATGACTTATTGTATCTAAATTTAAAATTCAGGTTATTTGGAATTTATACTGATAATGTGCTTAATAACTCGTACTACATCAGAATAACAAAGGTCTTTCCCAAAGATTAAGTTATTCTGAAAATAGAATTAATTAGCTCATATTTGAAATGGTACGGTAATACCTAAAAAATTAATTATGTTATTATATCCAAATATTTAATTTTTAATTACTGAAAACACAAAACAATATATTATTTCATTTTAAAAAAACCAAAATTAAAAATATCATAGTCAATTTATAATTATTTACAAAAGTTTATTCAAATAATCGAAGAAAATAAATAATTCTAAAATTAATAAATTCCTTTATCCATTTTGATTGGATTATTAATTATATTTAATTTCCAATGCAGGGTAAAAATTACTAAATTGTTTAATTATTTTGAAATGCATTAACTATTCCATGTACATAGTTTTTTACGAATTACCTCCATTAATATCCAATAATTTTAAATTTCAAATTTCAAATATTGCTCTATTAAGTGATGTTGTCCTGAATATTTGTGAAAAATATCATCTAGCTGGGAATCAATGGAGTATAACATTTTATAGTTAACTAATTCATTTATAAATTGTCAAAATTATATATAGAATAATACTGTAAAATACAGATTGCCATGAGTTAGAACTTGAGGCTGAGTAAGAATTAATAATATAAAAAATTTGGCTTATTAATTAAGGTTGAAAGTGGTACAAATGAAAAATATCATATTAAATTAAATTATTCGAAAAATAATATGTATTTTTTAATTTGATGATATTTGGCAAGCAGAATTGGAAATAATTCTATTAAATTAAAATTACACTTATATTATAGGTTTAAAAAGAAATGGCAATTTTGATAATATATGATTTTTTAAATATATTAGTAGTTTTAAAATATAAATTATATATATATTAGATAAAAAAATTAATATTATCAATATATATAAATATATACATATTATTTGAAACATTTTCATTAAAAAAATTTAAAATATATTATCGAATATAATCATGTTTAAATTAGATAACGATTATCAAGAGCTTTATATTTTTGTATTATTAAAATTCAACTATAAACCCTTTAAGGTTATTGAAGATTTATAAACATTATAAAAATAAAACTTTATTTAAAACTACTATTTACTGTTAATTTGTTATTTCAAAACTAAAAGGGATATTACTTAAAATTTATCAAAATATAAAATATTAATTTTTATTGTTATTTTTTTATTAATAAAATAAAAAATATATATCAAATAACCCTTTTATTATAATTAAAGAATGATTAAAATGATTTAATATTAATTGTATGAGTATATTAAATTTATACATTAAAGTTTAAATTTAAAAAGTCAAGATAGATAGCAAATAGCTTAACAAAGATATAAAAAATTAAAATATTTATATATAAATAAAACTTATTAAAATATAATTCAAAATAAAGATTCTTAAAAATATTACTATAAATAAAATATCCTAAATTATTTATATAACCTCTTATCAAAATAAAAAGCAAAATATTAAGTTAAAAAATTCACTTTATAGAACTTAATAAACAAATATTTAATTTATATAAAATATTAAAAATATTTTAATAAATTATAATACTATATAAGTTTCTTTATTTAGTTTTTAAAAGTAAATTAATTCATAATAAACTTTATAATTTTTAAAATAAAATAATTTCTAATTAATATACTTATTATTTTATATGATAAATTATAAAATATATTAAATTTATAAAAAATTAGAAAAAAAACTACCATATTTGGTAAATTCATTAAATTACAATTTATATAATTTTAATGGCTTTAAGTAATTTAAAGAATATATTAATCAATTTCAATAAACAAATTTGATTAGTTTATAAAACATTAAATTTCAATGTTTAATAAAAAGAATTGTTTCTTAAGTATTAATAATATGTTAAAAGTATAACAAAGAGTTATTAATAATAAAACAGAGTATTAATTTTATATTCTTTATTTAATTTTTATAATAATAATAATTAGAATTTTAATAATTGAAAAATTTAAAAAAAATCATTGATTACAAAATTCCTTTAAATATTACAAATTTTGAATAATGAAAGATATGAATATAAATGAATAAATGGTTTAAAAAAATTATATATTGAAGATTGGATTAAGCATGTGATTATTCATTATTATTAATACAAAAGAATAGATTACAATCTATATAATTTAAATATAATTTTATAAAAAATTATTCAAAATCCATATTTATTTAATATTTGCTAAGCCAAAATAATTTAGCATTCAAACAAATTTCTGGATCTTAATTAAAAAGTGAATATAAACAATTTTGAATTGAATTCAAAAATTAACTAGTGCTTAAGCTAAAGTTAAATTCTATAAAATTGGGCTATATTATTGGAATATTCAATGTTATATTATTTAAATATTCAATTCATTGCTGTCAATTGAAAGCATAAACTTCATAATTTTCATATGAAAAGTGATGATCAAACTTTAATTCTTGTTATAGTTTTTATTCAAAATTCAAATGACTAGATGGAAAATTGATTCATTTCAAGTTAAATGTATTGTATCTAAATTACAAGTATAGAGCTAACCCACTTAAGTATTGATGTTTGATTCAAAACAAATGAAACCATCGATGAAATGAAATGAAGTATTTTGGAAATATTGATACAAATTAGAAGAAATTTTACATTGCTAAAGGAATTGTTTTATATTGGATTTTAAATTATGTTGCTACGGTTGAATGTTGAGTAATTAATTGAATTCCACGATGTTAGGATCATTAACCTAGCTTGGAATGATTATAAGACTGTTTTAATACGAGTAAACCGATGAAAAGACATACAAGTTTACTGGGATACACCCGCCAAAAATGGATGCAATAAAGCCTGCTCCGCAGTGATACGATTCTTAGGATTTAGTGCAAGACACTTCTCCAAGAGATCGAAAGCTTCCGGAGGGAACATTCCAACACCGCCAGGGTTCAAATTTTTACACAGGGTTGGGAAAGGGATTTGAGCTTCCCTGATTGATGGAATGTTGGTATGGAAGACACGATTCAATTCCGTGGAGACTTTTTGCATTTCAGCTTTGCCGAAGATACATGCGAGTTCGATGAGTGCTTCGTGATCGCTCGCGGAATTAAAGAATGGGAATCTTCGGGACATGAAGCATAGGAGAATTACACCTGCAGACCATACGTCAATGGAAACTGTTTGGTATCTGCATTTGAGAAGAACTTCAGGAGCTCGAAAGCCTCTCGTTCCTGCGCGATTCGCTTTGATAGTGGGCCTTGTATCATTTTTAATAATACCTGGACTACCATTGGCATCGAAGAAGGAATGCGCCTTCGTATGCAAAAATTCAGGGATTTCCTGAGTTGGAGGCTCTTCCCTCTGAGCCAAACCGAAATCGACGAGAACACCCCTGCGCTTACTATTCAAATAGAGGAAATTACTGGGTTTCACATCACGGTGGATAATTTTGTGTCGGTGACAGTGCGCTAGAGCTTGAAATAAGGAATACATATAATTTTTAATATCCGATAGGGGTAACGTTTGAAAATATTCGCGAAAATCGACATGGCGGAAGAATGGGAGAACAAGAAGTACTTGGTCATCGAATCTGGTAGCGGTAATTAGGGGAGTAACATATTGGTTCCCAACTAACTGGTGCAAGATAGAGATTTCATTTTCAATTCTGTTGCAACTACTCGTTACATAAATTTTTTTAATAGCGACAAATTTGGGAGGCGGGCGAATTAAATTCGAAGAACCATTCTCTTCCTCAGCAGCAAAATCAAAGTCCCAATAAGAATTATCATACATAAAATACTTTAAATCTACCGCTTTATAAACTGTACTAAATGTACCTTCGCCAATTTTGTCAAATATATGATAATCTTGACCTAAACCAGGACATCTCTTTAAAAGGTTATCTATATCCCATCGATGGCGAGGTTTAATAGGATGTTGAAGTTGAATCTTTTGACAATATTCTGGAAACCTTTGTGGGAGTGGTCTCTGGTCAATAGGAATATTGGGATCGGATTCTGGTTGCGATTTTGAATTCATTTATAATTATTAAATAAAGTCAAATAATTAGTTAAATCAAATAATAATTTACAAAATTATAGAAAATAATAAAAGAATTTTTAATAATAAATATTTAACATAAAAATAGAAATATAAATAATTTGATAAATAATAGTATTAGTATTGAAAATGATTAATTAAATATTATAATTAAATTATTCTTTTTAGTCAAGTTATATATGTAAAATGAATTATATTCAATAGGATGAATTTATTCTTTTTCGAATGGATTTTAAGTGTTAATTTATGGGATATTAAATACATATTCTTTATTAGGAACTATTAAAAGTATAATTGTAATCAAATGATAAAAAAATCAACCCAAAATTGGAACAGAATAGAAAAATTAATAAAATACTTTTATTTGTAATAATGTATATTAATTTGAGTTTAAAAATGGGTCAATAAAAGCATTATGCTCAATTTGCTTGGTATAATTAATCTTGAAACATTGATTTTGATTTTAATTTCAAATATACCATATAAATAATACGTTATTTAAAATATGTAACTGCCAAGGTTGTCGACTTGGCAATCCGTCGAACCGCTGCAGGATAATGAGAACTCCTTGCCAAAACCAATTGACGGAGTGAATTGGGAAACTTGTCCTCCCGAAGACTTGCATTATGCGACTCACGAGGATGATTACAGCGGTAAGCTTATAAATTCTGATAACAGGGTATAAGCCATTATGAATGAAAGAAAAAACTCTTTGGTAGAGCCCAAGTCCGACTCTAAAGACACCAGCTACGGTTCTACCTGAAGACCTCAATAAAGAATCATTGTTAAAGCCTAATTTATTTTGAATTAATTTATCAATTTGGTTTGCATTGTTTGGTCGAGATGGACTCCAATCAGTTGATTATTGACCACCCTTTTAAGATGGCATATTCACTCAATGCGCGTACCCTGCTCGCTACCCAGTTAGTCAATTATGCGTCTCAGCTCGTCCGTCTTGTCCTGGAAGTACCCACCGCCCCTGGAATCAGTAATCTGACTATCTTGACTTTGGCTAGTGTTGCCTAACACGTGACAATGATATCTCAAATTTTCAAACCTTTAAAATGGATAAAAATTACAAAATTTAATCAATAAATATTGAATTCAAAGAACCAAACTAAAATACTAGAAATTAACAAACAAAATAATTTTAATTAAAAAAAATTTTGAAAACAAAGATTATAATTTGGAATTTTTTAGTGAATAGAAACTAATAGTGAGTATTGAAATTTAATATATTTGGAAGTTTGTAAATAAAATCTTTGTTATTAAATTCAATAAAATATATTGAGTTCTATGTATTATAATTAATTTAATGGTCGCTGAATTATAAAAATATAAACGTAGTATACTATCTCAATATGGATACACGTTAATATTTATAGCAATCGCACATTAATTCTAATGTCTAAATAATCAATTTATTCAATGTGTCAATCGAAATATAATTAGGTCCAAGCTTATGCCTGTCATGATGCTGGCGAAAAGATGGCTCCCTTCACTTATCAACCTGAAGCGTTATACAATGACGATGTAGAAATTCAAATCACCCACTATTGTATGTACAGATCTGATATCTATACCTAGCCAGTCATTGTGATCCTTAAGACCATTTGATGATTCCAGGTCGCGAAATTATTGACAATATGACTGCTTTAGATTCTAATGTTACCAATCTCAAGGCTGGAGATCGCGTTGGTGTAGGTGCTCAAGTTAGTACATGTCTATCCTAAGGTTGTCACCCATATTACACTAAAAATAATGCTTATTGCCTTAAGAGAGTTTTCACAAACAATAAAAAATGGCCAAATAACTCCAAGACGTATGAAGGTTACGCAGAAGCAGTTCAAGCTTAAGATAATTATACTTTCAAGATTCCCGATGCGATCCTTTCGCAATATGCAGCTCATTTGATTTGTGATGGAATGAGCGTATTTGCTCCAATAATCTTTCATGACATCTAAATGAGTGACTCTGTAAGAGTTAGAGGCATTAGAGGACTAGGATATTTAGCAATTCAGTTTGCTAATAAATTAGGTACTGAAGTATTCGAAATTACTGGCTCACATGCTAAGAGAGAAAAGTAAATTAGGTATCCATAATTTTTTAGCAAGCAAAAAGAAATGATTGAAATATTATATACCAAATTTGAATTTTTCATCATAACAAGAAGCGTTGAGTGTCAAACATGAGAAGAATTTGTTCCTACTAGGAATTAACACTTATGATTAAATTTGTCCAAAATTAATCAAAATTAATCATCCTTGTCCAAGTCCTGTATGTAGTTTGAAGATCCCAAGGGGTAAGCCCCAACACTAACCCTGGAAGACTAGCTTGATTGACCTTTAGATAATAATGAAGTATGTTTCTAATAATATTGATATTTTGATCTATCATTACATGACATTGAGGACAATTGAAAGTCTAATTTAATTTGTATATGAAAATACCTGCAATTACCATATATTTTGCCTGTGTGATATTTATCACAAATGATTTCCTTACACCAATGATATTTCCTTGTTTTGCTAAGTAAATATAGTTTAAATCCGTGATAAAAGTATTTTAATATTATTCTTGTGTTTCTACTCCCACTATATTTGTTGACTCTTCACCATTTTTATAGTTTTTAATGCAAAAAATAAAATAAAATGATGCTATTTAATAATCAGTTTAGTAAGTTTTTTATATACCTTTTTAACAAGGTTTTTGATCTTTTTATAATTAATTTAATTACTTTCCTTTAATTATACTAATCATTTTCCTTATTTTCTAATTTTATTGAAAAGCTATTGATTTTATAGCTTATAATAAATAAAACAGATAATAAATTCTCCTAATATCTTCTTTTCCCTAATAAGAAAAATAAACCAAAAAGGGTGTGACTTGTTATAAAAAATTACATTTTAAAATTAAAAGAAATAAATCCTAGTTTGAAAATATTATATTAAAGAGTTTAATTATCACCTTTTATTATCAACTTTAATAAGATATAATATTAATATTTAATAAGTTTTATATTTTATAGACATTAAACATCATTGGATTTATCTAACAATAATTCAACTGTTTGGTTTATATTTTGTTAAAATAAAGAAACAATGTCATTTTACTTCTAATATTGAAAATCATTAATAATGGAATCAGTTTTATATTTTATTTATATATTTAAACTTGAGTTTTATTTTTATTAAGAAATTAGTATGCTTAGATTTTACAAACTCATTTGATATTCTATTTGAAAAATAATAAACAATTTCTATTGGTTATGAACTATGATCTTAAAAAGAATTTATATTAAAAAATTGGTAATTAATGTTTTAAAGATATAATATATTATTCCATTTAAATTTGATAATATATCCATGATCATTTTATTTACCATCTCAAACTATATTATTAATATTTAATTTCGTTTAAAAATTGAAAAGTTTGATTTTCTTGGGTTATTAATACCTTTTTAAGTTATATTTTATTTATTTTAATTTTCTATACCAAGTATAATTTGATATTTTATATTAAAAAAATATTTAAAAATTATAAAGAAGTTATCTATAATAGCTTTCAAGATTATAATTAAGAACTACCAGTTATACATTAAGTAATTGAAAGATAAATCTAAAGGGCCTGAATCTATGGCAACAAAGCTTGTCTTTATGTATAATAATAATTCCAGAAATAACTTATTTATATTTTGTTTCTAATATGGTATAAAAACCATACCATTTATAGTGAAACATTGATTTGATATCCTAAATGATTTTATATTCAGAGAAAATTTAAAATATTAAACTTATTATTAAAGGTTTTTAGTTATTTAAAAAACTCTTGAATGATATATTTTTTCAAATTAAATATTTTTATTGTTTATTCAAAATTATTTAATATCAGAAATTTAGTAAAACTTCAATTTTCCTGAGGTTTATATAGTTCTATCTCAATATCTAAAACTACTAAGTAAGAGTCCAACTTATTTTTGTATTTTGGAGGCAGAAACAAAGTCAAAGTCATTTATATTTAACTAAAATAACAATAAAATATTTATTGTCAAATTTTTTAATACCAAACACTGTTATAATATAATATCTGAGTATCTGTGCTGCAATGGATAGTTTATCTAGGCTTTGATTAAGTATTGATAGACATGCCCAGAAGTAGTGGAAATTCTAGGAACGGTATTGAATTGTGATTAAGAGTTCATTTTTTATTTATAGCTATACGATTTGAAAAGTTAATTATTAGGCATAATCTGAAAAAATTCATCCCATAATGATTGAATTAGATTACGTCAACTATTCCAATATTTAAATTGGTATTTATCACATTCATTGAATAAAACATAAATTTCTAATAATAATTTTATATAACAGTTTAACTATAACAAAATGGTATTAAATAAAAACAATATCACATTCAATAATAATAGTACTAATATTGATAATTAGTCAAATTATTTGGGACTTCAATTGGATGCCAGCGAATCCAAAATCCAAAAGAGTTTAGAAGCTACTGCCAATGAGTATGGTGTTCACGACTCCCTCAGATACGGTTTAAAGTCTATTGCCAGTGAAGTTGTTGAAGGTCATCCATTGGAAAAGCGTTTAGAAAATGTAACATTCATTTTAAAATATTATGTTAATAATTTATTAATTTGGTAATTAGTTTGAAAAATCTCAACTCCAACTCAAATTAAATATGAGAAGACAGACTGCTGGTTTACACTCCCCTTTCAGAACTTTGATGGAAATTGACGCACTTAGCAAAGTATAATTATTAAATTTATATTATTAATTAATTTTTATTAATATTATGCTAGTTTAAAAGACCTGCCCTCCTTCCAAGTTCCAATTTGGGTCTTGATATCTTGCTGGGTAAGGACGAAACTATCGATGTTGAAGACTTCTTAAACAGTAATTTATTATTATTTTATATTAATGCTTTGACTAATAACTCTTTTAGCTGGTGAAATTGAGAGAGCTCAATACGATTTCCACACTGCTATGGAGCACCAATTGGGTTTCAAATGTTAATTTTTTTATTAAATATTTTAATATTTTTATGTTTATAATTTTTATTGTTGATTGTCAAATTTTTCAGTATTCAATATGGTTCTAAATGTGAGGGACACTCGACGATCTCTGTCAAATGTGTTTTCAGTTAATGTTCCGTTTGCAGGATTGGGAAAATTTTCAGTATGGTCTTTGGATATAGAATGTTGAAATTCGTAACGACTGTCCCCTTGTAATATGATTAGAGATCTTCTAGCTATTAAATATTAATTAATCTCTATAATAACACAGATATATAATCTAAATAATTACGTAAATGAATATGAATTTTAGGAATTTCTAAACCCTTTGATTCTAAATCTAATACTTCTGCTCTTTTTGGAATGAATGTCATATTGCATGGTGATAATAATGATAAACTTGATATGATGGGACCAAAAATTTCTGCAGAATCTATTCATTTTATTGATTAATTTATATATATATATATAAGAATTTTTTAGATTATATTTACCTGTATGTGGCATAATACCTAAAACAAATTAAATACGTTAATATCTAACAGTTATTTTAATATTAATCAATTACCTTGTCCCAATTCATACTCATTAATTATAATTGAATTTAAATCAATATGTTCAGGTACTTCACTTTTAATCAAATTGTTAATACTTTTCAAGAATTCTGGAAATTCCCCCAAAGATTTTTCAACTTTTCTATTCCATAGTATTAATACTATATAAACAATATTATAATGATGAGATTTACCGGTATCGATAGCTGAATAAATATCCGAAATGCTGCGTCCTTCTCTTGAGTTCGGGATTGGGACTACCATTTTCATTAATATATATTAATCAAATTTTTAATCATACATACCTTTGACCTTTTCCACCCCAATGCAATTGATCAATTTCATTAATTAAATTTAATTCAGTTTGTTCATTGATGAAATTGTAAATTATAGAGACACCTGGTAAATAGTTAAAGGTAACTCTTTCATTCATATCCAAATATCATTATTTAGTGGATTATTTACAATTATTACTAAGATTTATAAATTGTTCAATTGGTATGAAAATTATTATGGGTAAATTAGAAATTTGAATTGAATATAATTGAAATAAATGCATTATATCTATCAAATGAATATAATTTCTAATTATTAACAATTATTAAATATTATTTATTTTTACATTAACCAAAATAATAAATATTTAATATATCAAACATATTTTTAATGTATAAATTATTTTGATAATTTTCCATGTTTAAAATATCTATACTTCAAACCAATTGATTGAATTATATCAACCTTTCATTTTTAATTTAATCCAATTAAATTTTGACACAAACTTTCTAACAATTAAAACCAACGTCATGATATTAATATAAATTCACTCTCTTTCATTTTATTCAATATTATTCACATAATAATAATAATAATATTAAAATACAAGATAATATGCACAATTTGACAATTAGAGCCTCCCTAGTATTTGGCTACTTCAATACCGCACTCGGTGTCCTATTAGCATTGTTGGCAGCTTCTAGCTATTTATTCACCAATGATGCCGAAGCAACTATTACTATGAACGATATCAGAGTGTACATAATTGAATATCTTCAATGATATTATTTTTATTAATTTTGAACTAGATCTACAGGTCGTCACGGTCACCACTATCAAGATTATTATACTGGTAATGCAGATTTCGTCTTAGGAAATTTCAATTTAAATGCTGGTAAATATTAACAACTATACTTATTAATTCCTATATATTTATAAATGGATAGATCTAACTCATTTATTCCATTGGAACACTAAACAATTGTTTGTTTATTTGGTTGCTGAATATCAGAACGAAAATTATGTAAATGTTAATATATATTATGATAATTTCCATGTTATTAATTGGGTTTTAGGATAAAAACTATATTGTACTTTGGGACGATATTATTCAAAAGAAGGAGAAAGCTAGATTGAAGTTTAAGAATAAGCGCTTTGAGTACGCTTTCACTGATATTACTCCCAATATTAAGTAGTTTTTTATATTATATATATGGATATATTATTGTTATTAATCTATGTATTAGGAATAACACTGCTACTATTTCTTTGAGATGGGATACTATTCCATATGTTGGTCCATTCAGACAGGGTCAAGCTCCTGTTACTCATAAGCCTATCGAATTGACTCCTCCTGTCAAGACGAAGCGCAAGTTAGTAGAAGAGAAGGTCAAGACGAAGAGTAAGAGTGCTTAATTTCGATAATAAATTTAATCTATATTCCAATTCTATTATTATTTACTATATAAAAATATATATTATTAAATATAAAACAAATAATTTGAAGTAATTTTTAAGAACCCATTTATTACACAATATAATAACTAGTGGATTGAAGTTAATTGTAAAAAATTAGTGACATTAAAAATCACTAAATATTAACTAAGCCAAATTTACATAGTTTTTTAGAATACAAATTATTGAACACGATTGTAAATGTACTAAGTTTTTTAAGTACTGGAAAGTGTAGATGTAGAAGCTGCTGGTACAATTGCTCGTTTCCAAAGTCTTCGTCGTGTAAAACTACTGAGGTAGGGCACATTACTTGGATGATTCCACTGAGGATCCGAATAGACCCAGCCCTCATCCTTTAATGTGATGGGGTGACTCCATTGATAATCAATTGTCGCCAAATGACCCTCTTTCCACTCGAAGCCTTTGGGTGGTGTCAGGGGATCATCCAAGGGGTCCAAGTTGGGCAATGTCCAGTTAGGTCGCTCTAGAGTCAGGGTCCTAGGCTGCCATCCCAATCCAACCCACCAGCGCTCATTCTCAAAATAATAGAAGTAGCGCTGCGTCTCTTTATTGGCGGTATTGCCCCTAAATCTAATCTTCGTGTTTTCGATAATATCGGATTTGAACCAGTGAGCAGAATGCAGCATAAATGCCATAACCAATGGATGATTACACAATAGAATGCCGCAGCCTACAACTAGCGATAGATACTTAATATTAATTTTATCTAGTAAGAAGGCAGTAGACAGCATAGTAAAAGGTAGGCCATACATCAGTCCCTTCTTTAAAGCGTCATTCCTATCCAAATGGAATTCCCAATTATTACAAGTATCATACAGCTCAATATATGTACCCATAAAATTCTGAATAAATTGAAAATTTTGAGCATATTCCTGTACCGACAGCATGGGTGGATCTTTCGGAGTAATGTTATTATCATTTGCAAATTCTTCAAACTTCGCGTAAGATTGCACCACTTTTAGCAAAAGGACCAATTGGAGTAGAATTATTACCATTTTGAAATAAAAAATAAAACCCAAGTAGCCTGCAAGCACCAGCCACGTCAGTTTAGGATTCTCCCATGTTAGTATAGTCAGTATTGTAGACTGAACCTGTCGCATAAATGTCGCCCTATTCAAAAACTTGGTCAAATTCTGGGGTGTCGTGGTAAACAAGTTCAATGCGGGCTGCTCCCTTGACTTTTTCAAATATTGTTCATGCTGCTGAGCCGTTGAAAATAGCTGGGTTAGAAAAGGCGACAGCGATGGGGATTTTGGGGGCTCTGGCTGGAAATGTTTCAACTGTTCTGCGGCACTTTGACTGTCGTTGAAAGTCACTCCCAACGATTTTGAAGTGGTAGCTTGCGTCGCGGATGTTGAAGTTACAGCTGGCTTCGATTCCAAAACATTATGCAGTATGGCGGGACTTGTGGGACTCTGCTTAGGGTCTAGTGATTGGACAGGACATAGACAAGAGTCATCATCCCTATCCAATATTTTCAATCTACATTGAGGGTGACAAATATAGTTACAATCTTGACAGCTGTATCCTTGAAAGATTAATCCCCATAAAAATTTTTGGCAGTAGTCGCAGTATGTTGGTTTATGAAATGTGGTAATCTGAAATTGGTGTTTGTTTCCTTTCATCAATTTCTATTGATTATTCATTAATAATATGTTAAATTTTACGGTTGTTATAATTTGGGATTTGTTACTTGGAAATTGGACAATATAACGAAATATTAGTACATTGCTTTTAATTATATTTTATGGGTTTAATAATGTGAAGATTAGTTAAAAATCAATTGATTATTAATTTTTCGAAATTTTAATAATATTCGAAGTAATAGATGAAGGTGATTTAGATTTCAAACTCTCTATTATGATAATGAGCTTTCAATAATTATTATGATATGTATTAAGTCAGTATGATATCAAACCAATATTCAACATCTGAATTAAAATTTAAGATCACATCATTTTCAATAACATTCAAATCATATAAATACAATTGGAAATAAATTTGCAAAACATTTCTATTTGAATCCAATTAATTTTTAATATAATATACTGATAATAACTTATCAAAAAGTTTTACTTCAAATATTTATTGAAATTAATTCAAAGTTTATTAATGAAAATCTATAAATTTGACTAAATAAATCATTTCAGAATGATTATTAATAGTTTTATCCCAAAAGTTTTAACTTAAATTAGTTATTTACTCATTGTAACTAGGATTTTTCAAATAAACTTATGATACTGAAATATCTATATCTTTCAAGTTATTACCTTTGAAACATTAAATTTATTATTTCAGTTTAATATTATTTATCTGTATTTTATCAATAAACATTTTATTGAAACCATAAATATATCTTATTTACTTGAAAATATTATTATTATTATATTTAAAATACTATATAATAATATATCTATTTTATCTTCCTTTGATTATATATAATATACACAATTTAATAAGAAAATGATTGAACTATCAAAATAATGTTTTTCCCATATTCGATTAATTTTATTTTACTCACTTGATTTTTGATACATTTCAATATCATAATAAATTCAAATAACTTATATTAGCCTTAGGGGTAAAGATTGAACAGTAAAATTGCAAGAACTAAATACCACGCAAGTGATATTCAATTAATCTCCGTTCTTTTAAACAATTTTCAATGGATGTGATAGAATGTATATTTGGGTTTTAAGATTAGGCTTCTAATTCAAAGTCCAAGCAAATATAAACTTAAATAACTATCCAAATGATTCAATTGAAGCGATTAAAAAATAGTTAAACATATCTTAATTATAGTAATTACTCAATATCTTTATCAATTAAAATCAAATACTAGAAACCTAAACATAAAAATATTTTTTATATGAAGTTTTTTTAAAATTTTTGGAGTTTATTTTCAATTGAATATTCTTTTAATATACTAGAAGGATCAGTTTGATAAAATCAAAACTCTACCCTCCATTATGAACCAATATTTGAATATTTCGTAAAATTTTTTAAGAACAATATTGCAAATTTTAAAGATAGTTAAATAACAGTCATCACCAATTTAATATAGTAATATTAAGACAAATAATACAATAGTTAAAGTAATATTAACAAATTGAGTATGACATACAAATTCATTCAATAAATGCAAGCTAAATAATTAACACTATTAAATATTTAATTTCAATAAATTAAATCAAATGACTTTTAAAATCCACTTTCTATTATGGTATAAATCTAAGTAATATCACTTGTGTTTGGGGGATGCTTTTATTAATAATCATCTAAAGTTAACACCATATAAAAAATGAGCTCTGATCAATTAAAGCCCAAAGTAGCGATTGTAGGCGGTGGCTTAGTAGGTAGTTTAGCTGGCGTTTACTTCGCTCAAGCCGGTTGGGAAGTAAGTCTTTATGAAAGAAATTTAGATATTAGAAATCCTGAAGTGAGTAGTAAAACTCAGAAGAGATCGATTAATTTGGCACTTTCTCACAGAGGCATTGAAGCACTCAAGGGTACTAACTTGAATTTAGATAAGGTTATTTTGGACAGAGCTGTCCCCATGAAAGGAAGAATGATTCATGACCTCAAGGGAAGGCAGACCAGTCAGGCTTACGGTACCAAGCACCAGCATATTAACTCTGTCGATAGAGAATTACTCAATATTATTTTGTTGGACGAGTTGGAGAAGTTGAAAGATACCAAATTATACTTTGGATACACTTTGAAAACTTGTAATTGGGAAGAGGGTAAATGTGTATTTGGAACCCAAGACGGAAGTGAAGTCAACGTTGAAGTTGATTTAATCGTCGGTGCTGACGGTGCTCATTCTACAGTAAGACGTCAAATTATGAGACGCACTCGCATGGATTATGCTCAGAATTATATGAAGCATGCTTATTGCGAAATGACCATTCAACCTAAGATCAACGAAAAGGGCGAACCCGAATACAAAATGGATCCCAATCATCTCCATATCTGGCCCAGAAGGGAATACATGTTTATTGCTTTACCTAACCAAGACTGCACATTCACCTGTACCCTCTTCATGCCCTGGGATCAGTTAGAACAATTGGATACTGAAGAAAAGGTGTTAGACCTCTTCAGAACCGATATGCCTGACACCATTGATTTAATAGGCGAAAAAGAAATCGTTCATTATTTCTTCAATAATCCCAAAAGTCCACTCATGTACCTCAAATGTACGCCCTATCACTTTGAAAACAGAGCTGTCTTACTGGGAGATTCTGCCCACTGTATGGTACCTTTTTACGGTCAAGGTATGAACTGTGGATTTGAAGATATTGTCAAACTCTTCGATATCTTCAAGCAATACAATATCGATGGTAGAGATGCATCCGCAATGCGTCAAGCTCTCGAGCAATACACCAAAACGCGTCATCCTGATGTTGTAGCTATCTGTGATTTAGCACTCCATAATTACGTTGAAATGAGTAGTTCCGTAGTCGATTATGGCTATCTCATCAGAAAGAAGGTTGAAACTTTCCTTCACAAGATCATGCCCAGTACTGTTATTCCACTCTATACAATGGTTAGCTTTACATCGATACCCTATTCCGAAGTGATCGAAAGATGGAACAACCAAACCAGATGGTTGAAATTCTTCCAAAACACTACCCTAGCCGCTGTTGTCGGTACAGGTGCTTTCCTTTGGGCTAAGTATACCAAACGCATTTAAATTTTTGAAAATAAAAATTAATTAAATCATTGATAATAGTGATTATGTAGGTTTTATCTTTGAATAATGTTATTTATTTTGTAATTCAAGATATTTAATAATATAAAAAAATTGATAAAATACAAAAATTATAATTTATTATTAATTAATTTGAATATTGCAAGATTGTGAAAATGATGTTCTTAAATCAAGGCTAAATTTTAATTTGCTCTGATTAATTGGCACACTATAACTAATAAATGTAATGAGTTAATATTATTCGAATTAGATTATAAATATTATATATTGATTTTGAAAGTTTGATAAATAATCATGTTGAGATGTAAAATCATAGAAAGATATTGATGAAGAAAAAATATTATAAAGTTATGTAAGGATTAAAATAAAAGATAAAAAATATATTTAGTAAGAATAGAAGAATAGAAAATAAAAAGAAAGAGGATAAAAAAAATGAAAGTATATTATAATGAAATCAAAAATATCTTTACAATAACTTATAATTAAATATTAATTACTAACAAGCTAAGGCTCGATGGTTTAGTGGTATAATTCTCCCTTAGGGTGGGAGAGGTCCTGGGTTCGATTCCCAGTCGAGCCCTGATTTTTGGGTTACATTTATTATTTCCTTATCCCATATACTTTTAACTTTTTTAATTTGTTTAAATTCAATCATCAGGTTAAATTTAATTTATTTAATATCATAATTTTATAATATTAAATATGGGTAAATCCAGTAAAGACAAAAGAGATATCTACTACCGTTTAGCCAAGGAACAGGGTTGGAGAGCTAGAAGTGCTTTTAAGTTGATTCAACTCGATGAAGAATTTCAATTGTTAAAAGGTCATATTCCCCATTCTGCTATTTAAGATATTGGTATTGATCAAATTATTAGGCGTTAAGAGAGCTGTCGATTTATGTGCTGCTCCAGGTAGTTGGTCTCAGGTTTTAAGTCAAAAATTGATGTAGTTTATTTATTTTATTCAACATATAAAATTATATATTAATTAACAAAAAATAGTCAGGAAAGTTCAAACCCCGAAGCTAAAATTGTTGCCGTCGATTTGCAAACCATGGTATTATTAATTTATATTTATTAAAAAAATCAATTCCTATAACTATATTAAATTAGGCTCCTTTACCCGGCGTTATTCAATTACAGGGTGATATCACTAAAAAATCTACTGCTGAACAAATCATTGCCTACTTCGACGGTGAGTTGGCTGATATCGTTATTTCTGATGGCGCTCCAGATGGTAATCGATCTTAATAATTTAGATCCATTTTATAATTAATTAATGGTATTTAAATAGTTACTGGTTTACATGATATGGATGAATATATTCAAGCACAACTTATTTTAGCTGTAAATAACATCATTGGTATCAATATTTTGAAAGTTTATTAATCATCAACATTGAACAATAGGCATTAAATATTACTACTCATGTACTTAGAAAAGGAGGATCTTTCGTTGCTAAAATTTTTAGAGGAAAAGATGTTACTTTGTTACAATCTCAATTAAAAGTATTCTTTGATGAAGTATATATTGGAAAGCCCAGAAGTTCAAGAAATTCTAGTATTGGTAATTGAATTATTTTTAACTCCCTTTAAATAATGGTATTAATTAAAAACGTTTTTATTTTTATAGAGGCTTTCGTTGTTTGCAGAGGCTACAATCCCCCTGAAGGTTATATTCCTACAATGGTCGATCCTATGTTAGATTTTAGCTATAATAATACTGATAATGAGTTGGCTGGCGTGAATAGAGTTTTGGTTCCTTTTGTAGCATGTGGTGATTTGAATGGATTTGACTCAGATCAAACTTATTCATTATCAAGCACAAATAATAATAACCAGGGATATACATCTTTGGACCCAACTCAATCACCCATTTCACCACCATATAAAACTGCATTGGCTATGAAGCGAGCTAACTTCTATCAACCATAAAGTCATTATATTAAAAACAAGTTGAAAATACTGGTGAATTAATTAATGTTCAGATTCCTCAGCCTAAATCATTAGAAATAAATATTAGAACTCAGTTGATAATTGTTTAGCTTTATTTTTACCAATAATTTAAGATGGTATAAATACCACTCAGGTAAATTCTGAGGCAATGCTATTAAATCCAAGTCGAATAATTCAATGAACTGTTCAGTTACTCTCCTTGATTTGTTTCCTGCGTAGCTTCGATACTAAAATAATAACATCATCAATGTTAATATCAATCATTAAATTTTTGATTTTGAATATTATTAATTTACCTCCATAACAATTGAATTAAAATTCCAATTTTGTAATTTTCTTAAACATCCAATCAATGCGCCAGTTTCATGAATACCAAGTCTATATATAATTTGATATTAAATACGATCATATTTTTAAGCTATTTAAAATAATTACGTGCACATAATTAAAATAGGATGAAAAGATACATTTAATACATATTCCAGCCCCTCTTTAATAATTTCTTCACTTATAGGCCTCCAACTGGTGGATGTATTAGACGAAAACCAAGATTGTTGACCTAAATGGTGCTTTAAATAATAGTGAATATAAAGATCTAACTTAAGGCGTACGAAGATCAACTTACAACGTGAATATTCTGATTATTGAAAAAATTGGAAACAGTCTTTGAAGGAGGCTCAGGCGACAAAATGAGTACTGAATTAAGGTTCAAAGTTTTAATAAATGGAAAGTGGTGCACCTTTATCATTTCACTGCGATAAATACCATTTTCAACTTGACCAAAACTCTCTGGAATAGTGATTAATTTCATCCTTTGACTGTTTTTGGGATTTGCATTATTCATTTTGTTATATTGGTTTGATTGATTAATTATTAGTTTGAATAATATGGTATTTAATAGTTCACTTATTTATACTGGTCTATTTATTGTAATTTCGTTGTGATCTCAATTTATATAAATCATATTTCATAACTTCTTATTATATTATTATGGGACTGATTACTTGGAATTTGTAATTAAAGGATTGATAAATTTAATATAAATTGATTAAATAATGCGAACAAAATGAAATATTAAATATTATTACAATAAAATATTAGTGAAAACAATTAAATCAATTAATGTTTGAATTGTTGTAAATTTTAATTTTTGTGATAAAGTTAATAACCTGAGTGTAATCAAATTAAATGTCTGATAACGTGACCTATCTTTGATATAATGGAATTGTTTATATAAGTTTGAATCAGAAATATTTTATTAGTATATATATTGTATTTTTTATTATATACTTTTAATCAATATTTGTTAACCATCTACTTAGTACAAAATGAATGAAAATATCAAACTCTCATTCTACCAATCATAAAAATCCACTCGTATGTTTAAAAAATTAATTGGCAAAGGTTTGTTTAATTTCATATGAAAATTATTGCAAAATGACGTAAAGTACAAAATATTTAACTTGAATTCGTGGCAAAAAACTAAATTTCCTATTTCTTAGATTTTGGCAAAATTCAGTTGATTAAAATTAATTCGAGTTTAAAGAATACGATTCAACCCATAAAACCTTGTTTAATTGTATTGATTTCAGATTGGGACTTGCATTTATTAATCTATCATAGTTTTAAAATTAGAAATTAAATTATCAACTTACATTTTTTATTTTAATGAATGGATCAATCTAACAAATATATTACTAATATAAATCAACATGATGACAGTTATACTTCTTTGGTCAATAATATAGAAACTCAAACCAACCCTGCACAGAATGACCAGGTAAATGACGAAAACATTAAATCTGCTCCCTCTCCAAGGAGTTCTTGGTGGTTTTTTGGTTCAAGATCAAGAACTAATTCTATGGTATCAACTTCTAAAGAATCTTCTAATATTGATTCTAGCTCTTTATCTTCTTCACTGCAAAATCCTGGTCATTTACATTCTCGACCTAAATCACGCGTAAAAAATTTAGAAGTAGAAATTATCAAAAAACGCTTATCTATGATAAATTTCTCAGATATGTCTCTTTCTGACCCAACTAAAAAATTAGGATCTTGGGATAAACCTGTATCCGCAGAGACAACCTTTGACCCAGCACAAATTTCCCAAGGCGAAGCACATATATCCTCGTCAGCCAGCTCAATGCGCTCAGTTCAAATAGCTAAAAAAATATCTCAGACATTTGCTAAGAATGAAGCACAGCTTATGAGTCATAGTCTATATGATACAACATCTTCCAAATCAGAATTGTTTTCATGCTCTTTGCCAAATAATACTAATGCACATATCCATGGTATGGTTATTGTTAATAGCCTCATACTATCTTTCTAATTCATTAAATTTCTTCAAATTAGATGATTCTCCTACTCAAAATGCAAGTCCTGATCAATTTCATAATTCACCAGAAGATGAATCTAATCCTTTGAATAAATCGAATATTTCAATTGATAATGCAAAGAGATCCTCTTGGTGGATATTTGGCGGTGGAACCTCAAGTTCGGCACCTCAGACAAGATCTGAATCGCCAATCTCACAGCTGTCCCAGGATTTGGCTAAACGAAAAAGTACAGATGAGATTAACGATAAACTAGAAAAACCAATTAATATCGAAAGTTCAGACACATTGGTTCCTCCGACTAGTTCTGAATTACAATGTGAGGCTAATAATTCTCCATCAGCAATGGACCAGTTAAGCAATATCAATGAAGCAAACCAAACTATTTCAAATAAAGATCGTCCTCAATCAACTTATTCCTGGTGGAATCCATTCCGCTCCCCTACATACTTAGACCAAAGTGGATTAAATAAAACTTCACCATCCCTGAGCAAAGTGGATCCTAATGACAACCAAATGAATGATAGCACTAATCTCCTGGCCACTTCTAAAAGTCTAGAAAATTTACAAACTCCCAATATCACAGGTGACAATCCCAAAGTGATTGAAGATGGACAAGTCAAAGAAGCTAACGTTAACAACAAAGGACAGTTAGAAGATCCTAATCTACCTCCATCCGATCAAAAGAAAAAGAGGATTATTGAGCCAGCTATTTCACCCAATTTGGTGCTCCCTACTCTACATTTAATTGATAAAAATCCGTCCAATGCTACAAATTCTCAACCTTCAATTGTTCAATCGGCCTATAACTTATTTTCATACTATACTGGAGTAGGCTATAATCCATCAGAAAAGCCTTCTACAACTACATCGATCAATCCTTTAGAATTGCAGAATATCGTAATTATAGGTGTTCATGGCTGGTTTCCTCATAAAATCTATAGCAATATCATTGGTGAGCCTACAGGGACTTCAGAAAGGTTTTGTGAGCGTATGGAAACTGCTCTTAGACAGTATTTATATAACCATTTTGGTAAAGAGTTGGACGATGACCAAGTTACTCAAATTCCATTGAGTGGGGCTGGAAAAGTTGAATTTCGATTAAACAAATTGTACAGTGATTTAATAGGAAATACCCAATGGGTTCAGGCATTGAAAAATGCTAATATGGTGTTGGTTGCAGTCCACTCCCAAGGCACACCAGTTGGTACGATGATAGTATCAAGATTGATAAGAGATGGATTGTTAGATACCAAACGGCAATCAACATGCTTACTGGCTATGTCTGGTATTTCCCATGGGCCCTTCCCATTTCTTAAGGAGAATGTCATTGTTAAATATTTTGAAACTGAGGCTGCTAGAGAGCTGTTTAATTTTGTAGATCCAGAATCTTATCTAGTCAAAAAATATGCTAAAGCTATGCGAATTTTACTAGAAAATGGTGTTAAAGTAACAGCAGTTGGGTCATTGATGGATCAGGTGGTTCCTCTGTATTCTGGAACAATGCATGGATTTGATCATCCCTCTATTCTGAGAGCCATTTATATTGATCATACCGATTATCAACCAAATTTTTTGACCAATTTGATTGTTTATTCATTACTATTAAGAAATCATGGTATATCGGATCATGGGCTTCTAGTTCATTTATCAGACTCGGTTGGGGGATCTCTGTACTCAGGAACCCCTGGACACTCTACAATTTACCAAGAACTCAAAGTATATTCAATGGCAGTCCAATGGCTATTTGAAGGACCATCATCCAGTAATGATTCTCCAGCTCAGTTCACATTCAGCAAGATATCAGCCAACGAACCATTCAATCCCTACTACCTCCCATGGATCATTCGAGGGTTACTTGAAGATGAAAGAATCAAAGCCGTCCCATATTTAAAACAAGAATTAGACGAAATAATGAAACAATTTAAAGACTGGAATCCTACTACCAAAGGCTTAAAAGACTTGAAATTTAAATTATCAATGTTAAATAATATTTAACCTTACAAATTTTTGTATTTCTTTGATTATAATAATTTAGTATTTGAATAATAAACAAATCAGCTTTAAAATAAAATTTATTATTTATTTTTAAGTTAATATATCAATCTGTTTAACATTGTTCTCTATTTTTATTCCCCTATCCATATTAGTCAATTTTATAATTCATCTATTTTGATCAATAGTAAAAAAGCATTTTGATGATTAAACTTATGAACATTATCTCAAATATTATCTCAAATATCTAATATAATTTTATCACAAAATTAATAAATAATTTAAACTTGCTAAAAATAAGTAATACTAATTGTTTTTTCACAATTACAATAATGTAATCATGATATTCACATATAATATAATGCAATGATAATTGAATTCTAAATAATTTATATTTATTATTATTACTTAATAATATTGTCTATTTAAATATATTGACAGTGGCTGGGAAGTTAAGTGTCTAATAAATTTTAGGTAAATAGTTGTCTTCTAGGACAACACCTGTTTGGTGATATAAAAGGGGTAATTTATTGTTTAACTTAGATTATTAAGCTGTACCTTAAGAAAATAACCAACATAATAACTTAGTTAGCATACACTAGCCTACAAAAGTAAGTTATAAAATTAACATTACTAATATATTTACTGATATCTTAAACAATTCTTAATTAAATCAATTTTAATAAAAATATATAATTTATTTATATTATTACTTTTTTAATAATTTGAATTTTTTGCAATTAAAAATAAATAAATATTTTAATATATAAAATATAAAAATAAATATATAATATATATTTAATATTAGTTTAGAAATTAAATAATAGTATAATTTTAAAATTATAATTAAACAAATAAATTAATAAATAATATATAAAAATTAATGAATAATATAAAATTAATAGCCTTTTTTATTATTAATAACTCTTTTCTATACTTTTGGTAA
>JNEM01010561.1:0-11204 GCA_000697335.1 Conidiobolus incongruus B7586 | reverse complement strand
TTATAATATAATATATAAAATTAAATTTAATTAATTATTAATTGATATATTAAAACTAAAAGTATACTTAAGATGAGTTATAAATTTGTAGGTTTTAGTATTGATAGAAAAATTAATATCTAATATATCTACCTTTTGCTTTTCTAACTTCTTTAAGTTTATAAGGTATAGAATCAACTAGCTTCTTATATTAAGCAAAACTAATATTATTTTAAGCTTCTTAAATATACTTTTAAAGTTAATCTAAATTTTTTATTAGGGGGAAAACTTTAATTGATTTTTTTTAGTTAATCCTAAAGATATTTAATTAGGTTAAGATTAAAAAATTGAAGAGATTATTTCATAATAGTTATTTTGTTATTTTTAAGCTATTTAATAATAAAATTTGTAGTATAACAAAGTATATTATCTTGTTAGAAAATAATATTTGATTTTTTTATTTTATACCACTCAATAATTTTTTTTAGTTTATTATTTAGAATACTTTAGTATATTTTAATATTAATTCCCTTATTAACTTAATAAAGATACTTTACACCTAAAGATAACATATATCTTTAAATTATAATTAACCTATTATTATATTTTTAGGTTATAATAACATAATGGTTATAAAGTAATTCTTTATCTTTTTTAAAACATTTAGCTTTCTTATTAAATTTATTAAAATATATCTTTATTTTATTAGATTAAATAACTTTACTCTAGTTAGTTTTAATTCAACTTTAGTATTGATATTTAAACTCCCACTTAGCTTTATAATAAGATTTTTTTAATTAAGAGTGTTTTTTCTTAAGATGTAAGTAGTATCTATTCTAATATAAAACTTATATAATAATATTAGTACTAATTAATATTCTTGTATAGTTTTATAATTCTTGTTATATTTCTATAGTAGTATTATATTTACTTATATTAACTAATCTATAAATATACTTTTTATCATGTTTATTTATAATTTTAACACACTTAAGTTTTAGTTTAGGTGTTTTTTTAATATTGTTCTTAATAACCCTAGCTATAATAAATTAACTAACATTAGTAATTCTAGTAATCTTATAAGTTAATTTATTTTTGTTATAAAGTTGATTAATATGTAAGTGAACTTTTTTAGAGAGAGATTTAAACATTATAATATTAATTTTAAAATATTAACTTAAAAATTTTATAATATATATAAAATAATAAAAGAAAAAGAAGATATATATAAATTTTGTTATTTATACCCTTTTAACTTATAAACCTACAAATTTATAACTCACCTTGGTTAAATTTTAAGTTTTAATATATTAACCAATAACTAATGAAATATAATCAAATATAGTTAGTTATAATTAATTAATATAGGTAAATTATATATTTTAATTTAAATTTATTTAATTAAGAATTATTTAATATATAGGTAAATATTTAAGTAATTTTGATTTTATGACTTATTTTTATGGGCTAGTGTATATATATAATTATAATATAAAGAAATTATTGGAAAATTTGCATTATATATAGCAAGTTATGGAATTTATGAATATTATAGGATTTAATTAATGGTAATTGATTTCATTTATATTTTAATATAGATATATATATTATAAAGATTATATAATTATTATATTGAAAATATTAATATATTATAATGATAAAAAATTATGATTTAAAAGATAATATATATTCTTTTATAAATTAACAGGATTATATATATAATTCATATTATATAAATTTGTCTTTAATAGTAAATATCATTGAATATCAATATTTAAAATTATAATAATCATATTGGGCAAAGTTGAATTATTTCTAGCTTACTTATTACAACTGTTATTATATTTATACTACCGAAATTTTGAAATAAAAATATATGGCATAGTTAAATATTTATTTAAGAATTTACAGATATTTTTTATAAAATTGATGGATTTTTATTCATTTTCAATTTTACTATTATATTTCAACTGGTATTTTATTATAATAAAATATATTAAAAAACTTCAAATTGAATGAAATGATTCCTATTAATTAAATATTATAATATTTAAAACTAAGGAATTTTACAAAAGTCTAATATAATAATAATATTATGAAAATTAAATAATAGCAAGGTTTTATAATCAAAATAAAATAAAATTACCAATATAAAATTCAAAAAAATTAAAAAATCATATAAAATAAATATGTTTTTTTATTTTAATAACTTTTTACCATATTTTCGGCAAGTTTCAAATACCCAAAAAACAGTTCTATATTTAAAACTGAAATTTAATATTATATTAACTAGTTTAATTTATTTATAGAAATTTTTTTTACAAGTATATTTTTTAACTGCCTAAAATAATGATAATTATACATGTTATAATCTAGTTAATATAGTAGATATAATAGGTTTATTTAATTAATAAATAAAAAATGAAAATATAAATTGATTTTTTAAATTTAAAAAAATCTTATATAATATCTTTTTTAACTTTAAAAGAACAAATTTAGTTATAAATAATAACTTTAAATTAAATAGTATTTCTTAAATTATTTATAATTCTTTAATAGTTTTAAAAGATCTATAGCTATGTTTTAATAAAATTAAAAACTTTTGATAAGTATTATTTAATTTGAATATAATAAAATATAACCTTGAATTATTAATTAAAAATATGTTGATAAAATAATAATTATCAATAATATATATATAGCCTGATATTAAGTTTTCTGATATATTGTATATATAAATTACTTTTCAAAATTAATAATACGTTGAAAAATCATAAATTAAAAATTTATAATTTTTCACATTTAAAACTAATAATTAATTTAAAAATATAATTTCTTTAAAAAATTATTTAATTTTACAAATATTAACAATTAAGCTAGCTGGATAAATAGTATTTATTTTCAGTTATCCATTTAAATTCAAGGTTTTGATATTAATTATTATTAGAATTTAATTTTTTGACAAGGTTTGAGAAATATAAATTTTAAATATTATTTAGAAATAATTTATTAAATTAATATAATTTTAAATAAATTAGTTTAAAACCAAAATTATTGGTTAGAAATATTTTAAAGATTAAATCTGCAGTTTTTATAAAATATTAATAAAAAAACTTAGAACCATTTAGAATATTCCTATTGTTTATTTAATATCTTTATGGCTTCAGAAATTGTGCTTAGTACTTAATAATTTGAGAGGATATACTTTCTCATTTCTAAAAAGGTTGATTGGATTATTTTATTAATTGCAATTCATCTGAAATAATTGATCTATCCATAAAGGTTACTGATTCAAACTTATAGTATAATGAATTTATAGATTGCATAATAAAAATAGAAATTAGTAAATTACAATATATTAATAAAATGAATGATAATTCAATTTTATTTGTTTTGAGCGCTTATGCTATAAGCTTTTCACTCCTAAACAACATAGTGAACTCCTATACTTAGACGGTAATACAATCTCTAGATTCTTCCCAGAAAGTAAACATTTTGAAGACAAGTTTTGTCAAGATAATTTTGGAGGTTTATCTGATGAGATTCCTAATGGCATTAAATATTATATTAAACATCCCAGACAGGCTGGGAAGGAATCTTTGAGCAATATTCTGAAGAGTATGGGTAAAGGTTTTGTTGAGGATCTGTTCGAAGAAGTATCAGGAACTGCTAAGGATACCTTGAACGTTACCAGCATATTGATAGATATTTTTCAATATGAAACTATACCTCCATCAAACCAAGGTACACCTCAAATGTGAATTCTAAGGTTACTTATGATAGCAACCAGAGTAGTAGCATCATCACCTCTCCTTTTCAATTTAATATGTTGATAGGCACTGACCAGTCAGAATAGAAAGAAATTGAAAAATATTTAAAATGAAAAATAGAAAGGTGATATTCTAATTAAGAAGCCAAAGAAACTTTTCAAAAGAGCGAAGAAATTAATAAAACTAAGAAAAACGAAAATAATCATTCTAATTTACCTCCAATGAAATAAAATTCGAAATATAAATCAGTTAAAGATACATAAGACGAAGATAATAATTCTAACAATACGAATGCAACTCTAGATCCTCAAAAAATGAATAACCAGATGAACCTAAAATATAATAATAATAATAATAATAATAATAATAATAATCTATCCAATTTTCAACGATCTGATTATGCCCAAGAGCCTGAAGAATACGGTGATATATGAAGAAGAGAAACAAATGAATAATAGTAGATTGAATGTAAAAAATTGCCATGTTTTTCTTACTTAATTTCCCAAACTATAATTAAATTTTTAATAGAACTAATTTAAAATCAATAAATAAAAGGTATTATATAATTATTATATGAATTTCGCTTGATTTATATTATTCAATAATTTTGAATGGCATCTTTTTGATCACATGTCAAATTTAATAATCTCAAATTTTTATTTTAAATTTTAATAATAATTTTGATATACTTTGATGAGCAGGAAGACCTGTTCGACCTTCACAATTCGAATCATCTGCAAACACTGTCACAGATTCACTTGCAAATTGATCACTAAATACACTCGAGCCATTCAATCAATCGTTTCATCCGATGTATCACCCGAATTCCAAGAAAACGCGTCAAACAATTATAAATATGCAGATTATAACCAAGTTGTCACGTCAATCCTCTTCCTAAGTTACTGTTTTATAATCTAGGTTAAACAATAAACTACTTTTTTTATATCATTTTACAGGCGCCGTCCCAAAAGATGACTATTTACCTAAAGTTATTACACACCTGACTTCCCAGAAAGCGACAATATTAATCGAGGTAATTATTTTCAAGTATCAATTTTTCAATACTATATAAAAAATTTGTTCAAAGACATTTAGAAAAAATAAATTATAATGGATTAACATATATATATATATATATATTATTATTATTATTATAATTAATTTAAATATTTTATAATATAAAACTTTTGAAAAAGGAAATTTCTAATATCCCTCAAATTTTTATTAATTATATTTCAAAAACAAAATAATTTTTAATTTATTATTAATAATTTAATAAAATATAATATATTTATTTATTACCATTTATATAGTTATAATTAATTTTAATATATAGTGTAAATTCTAAAAGATGTTAATATTGATAATATATTTATATTTGCATCATGTATTATAAAATATTATTTTGTTATAATTTGTGGTATAATAGGTAAATAAAGATTATTGTTAGGAAAGTACTTGTAAAACAATTTAGTAAAATTATTTATTAATTCTCCTTTTTAGCATTTACTTACTATTGATACACTATAATAAAATACTCAATTTGTCACTCCTAGGTTTAAATAGTTCATTCAGCTAAGGGCATAGAGTTTGGTTCAAATCTAATAAACAGAACAAAGGGCTTTGTTTGATTATGGGCAGACAAAGCCAGTTTGCATTGGGAGTTGTATTGACTCAACTATCGAATTGAAACTGATATGTATTTTTGAAATAGAACAATTAGAATAATGATTTTAAATATTTAATTTAATTTGAATTGATTTTTTAATAAAAAGTTGGAATTAATTAAAATTTGATCAATTTATAGTGATAAATTTTGATAGAATTAAAATTAGTTATTTTATTATTAATAATAAAATTTAATAAACATTTGCAATAACACTTTTACTATCAAATTAGGAAAACTGAGAATTTCACACTATCCAAAAGTTTATCAATATTTAAGATAAGATATTTTAATGAAAATGAACATTCTAAAATATGGTTGTAGACCTTAATTAATAGAAGTTATAGGGCACCAAAATATATTAGGTTTAGAATGATATAATTTGAAATGAATTAGTAATAACATTTTGCAAATTGCAATTATATTACATCCGATGAATTAATATGGGATGTAGGAATTTAATCAAATTCTGTAAAATTTTAATAAATCAAGTAATGTTAAATTTATTCGGACCAATTTTTAATATTAATTATTGTTAAAACTTTTCTAAATACATAGTTTATATTCATTGACTTTTTTCTTTAATATTTAATTATTAAATAATATTATTATAATATTATTTAGTTTTTTTTTATTAAAATTTTTTTCTCTATTAATCTGACAAGATAAGTTTTATATTAAATTTCATAAACTTGATTATAATCTTAATAATAATACTAATATAATGAGATTATGTAATAATTTTGGAATATTTGTGAAAAAATTACAACTTAAAAATCTCTTCACGAAAAATAAGGTAATCAAAATAAGTATATTATAGCTATATATAGTAAAAGTTAAATGATAATTATAAAAATATATATAGTGATTTTTCAACACTATTCAAATATTTACTTTGCTTTCAAAACTGAATAAAATGATTATTGAAGTTGAGGATGATAAGTTAAATTTCATATATATCAAGTTTCCAAACTTACTGTACAACCCTGATATCTTTTTACCAATAATAGGGATTTAACTTGCATATTCGGACCAAATTTTAATGCCAATTCATATAAAATTTAATAATTTTTTAATATTAAATCATCAAAGGTTCCAGATATTATAATACAATTTATTTTTTATAAAAATTATTATTAAAGGGATTGAAGTAACAAATTAGAAAATTGAAAATAAAATTGATATTTGAATATTTTTGAAATATATATATTAATATCCATAAATAATTTTATTAAAACATTGTTTCAAATAATTAAATCAAATTTTGGATATACCTAAATATAGCTAGAATTTACAAAATTTCCTATAATGATTAAAAGTAGTTATTATTTGTTAGTATAATATATATAATTTTTATATCAATTTTTATCAACCTAATAACAATCCAAATAATAGATAAATATTAAATATTATACTAATTTTCAATATTTTTATAACAACATTATTAATATATATTGAGTAAATTTTATATTAATTTAACAAATTAATATCCCATAAGTTTTATATAAAAATGATTCTAATAAAACTACATTTAACAGATTGTATAATAAATGGACCTTAGTAAGTCCTTAAATTGCTAACACCATTCCATACCCCATAATACCATTTACAATCCCCTCCCACTCTTGAGTATACTGTTATTACTTCATCCCCAATAACTCCCAATACAAACAAAACCCTTAACTCTGGAACCGTATCTTTGGGTGGATCCCACAAGTTACCAATCAATATATTCTGCAAAATATCGCTGTTATTCGTCCTGAGGTCTAATAAAATTTTCTTCATTCATTGTATAATAAATCAAAATAGATTACTTGAATATTAAAGTATTGATTACGTAATTTTTATATAAAATTCAATATTATTATAATAATACTATTTAATTTCTTATATAAATTTTAAAAAAAAAATTAGTTTGATTAATATAAAAAAAAATTTAAATTTAAGGTAAAGGAAATATTATTAAAAATTTATATAATAGTTTAAATCGCCTAATTAATATTTTTTAATTCAAAAATTTATATTATAAACAATTTAAAATTAATATAATAAATAATAATTTAATTAATTTTTATTTATTAATTTTGAATAATTTCAAATTCTTTATAATTGAACCATTCTAAAAATCGGTTGCCAACTTGCTTATTAATTAATAATAATAGTAACGAATTGACCAAAGGATTAAAATTTTGCATAGATGCAGCTACCAAATCAGCTGTTGGAGATCTTGATAATTTAGTAACTAATTCATATAATTCCAAATACGTTTCGAAAAAGTTGGTGAGGAGATAAAATCCCAAAATGGCTAGAATTTTAATAAGTGCAATTTGTAAGGTTCTTTGGAAAGCCTTGCCACTTTCTGGATCGACAATATGAGTTGTTTTTTTCATTCGAATTGTCATGAATGCGATTGAAATATAAGAAAATAGTACAGTAGCAATGGATAATACATTCATAAAGCAAATTACAAAGATAATCATTTGACCTTCGGGACGTTCTGGTGATACGAAACAATATGTTCCAAGAGGGACAACAATAATCGAGTTGGCCCAAGCACTATAGATACCCGTGCCGGTGTAAAATGCTATACACAGTATCATAATGGTATACCACACGAAATTAGACCAACGTTTTTCCCAAATGAAATGCATATATCTCTCAAAACTGATCAATGCTAAAAACCAAATGGAGCAGAATGTAGGTCCCCCTAGGAAGAAGTAGCCTAGTTTACAAAATATAGGGTATTGAAATAAGAAGTCATTATCGATGAGAGTGATCATTGATCCAATAATAAACATGACACAAGTAGTCAGATCGATCAGTAGTACGATGAATACTAAGCGAATATTTGTATTGGAGTTATGTTTTAGAATGGATTTGGCTGTTATTAAAATTAAGAGAATGATAGGTAATCCTACCACACCTACGAATAGGTTGACAATGCTTAAAATTTTAGTGTATAGAGTATGTTGTTGTATAGATTGCGATTCTTCCATCGATTTTTAAGATAAAATAAATTTAAATAAACAAAAAAAATATATTGAAATGAGATAATGACCTCCCATATTTATACTTCCGATATCAAGCATATTCAATTTGCATTTTAGCATTCAGTAGTACAATTTCCATCTTTAAAATCAAAGAAAAAATGCCGTATTCGGAGTTTCGTAACACATTTTATTAAGACTTACGGTTCAAAATGAAACCTGTAGCATTATTTCAAAACAAAAAAATATCTATCAAAAAGCAAATTATTATTTACTTGAAAATATTCTTCAATCTCTTAGTCATAACTCAATAATTGTAGTAAATTAGGCATTCCCAAATACCCAACAACTCTATGCAAAAGTTCACTTCAATATAATATTTTTTGACTATTGACCAATTAGTCAAATTGGCAATTAATTCATATAAATTTACATAATTAAACTTAATTTTTAGTGTAGTAAAAAATCAAATTTTATTTTCAAAAGTGTAAACATCGGCCAATTAAATTAATTTAAATTATTTATGATTTGCCAATTTGGCACTTGTTTTTTTTCTAATATAATTTTACATCCATTTAAAAATTATTAAATTTGATAGGTATTCAGATTGAAGATATCAAGATTTTATGTAATTGTTGGTATTTAGGTTGAACTTGAATGAAATTAGTAATTTTTATTTGCTGACTTTGATAAATAATTTACTAGCGAATAAGATGTACACTTTAAGAAAATGAAATTTCTTGATCTGTTATTTTATTACTTATCTATATTGTCACATGGTTGAAATTCTAGTCAATATGCACTAATGCCAAATAATTAAGTATAGAAAGAATATGCAAAGTAGAGATTTATTAAAAATCTTATCACCAATAATATTTTATTTTAATATTCTAGATTAATATTTTGTATTTGGGTAATAAAGTTCTTTATAACGCTTCTTCTTTCAAATTTCATTTGTATAAAATATTTATTTAATATAGATATTATACTCATTAAAAATCTTAACAAAACAAGTATTTGATTATCAATTTCAAGTTTTTGAATTATATTTCTCAATTAAATTGTGCTATAACAGGTTAAACAAAAACATGTCAAACTATTACTTAAAAATTTATATATTTAATAATATTTAAAAATCTTAAATTTAAGAGAATATTAAGTCTATTGGCAAAATAATTATTATATTCAAATAATTATAATAATTTTTAACTAAATTAATTAAATGAAAATTATTATTATTTAACAATTTTTAAATATATATATATATATATATATACTAAAATAATAACTTGAAAAAATTTATCACAGTTTTAAGTACTCAAAATAAAATGATTCTAGAATAAATTCTTGTCCAATTAGTTTATCAACATACATACTTATTAAATGAGATCATTCATTTCTTATAACTTGTTAATTTGATATTTTTTATAATGTAAATAACGATTTATAAAATCACAGGGTACCAATTTAGAGATTTTATATAGATTTTGAGTTCAGGATCGATGATAAATAACTAGGACTTTATAGTCGACATATGAAATTTTTTTGCCATATTAATACGGTTAGTAGTTTGTGATCGTGTTTGGAGAATTTTGATATGTAATTTAACAATCGAGTACTCTCAAGGATGTACAATGATTCTATTGTATTAATAAATATATAATCATTTGATAAAATTCTTTGTTTTTATTACTTTACTGGCAGAAATATTATATTTTAATAGATAATAACTATTTTTTCAATGTATTACAAATTATCACTTTTTTAAAATAGATTTGAAAATATAAATCAAGATTAATATCCATGATTAATTTTATATTTTTAGTTTTCTTTACTTTTTAATATTTTTAATTCGGTATTAAATTCGAATGAATAATATTAATGCTAATCGTACATATGTCAAAGTTCGAAAAAGAAAATTAAAATTTAGTCTAAAAATGGTAAGCGAGTATTGAAACAAATGTAATATTTTACAGACTTCAAACCTAAAACATTCAAACTCCATATTAGGTCATTAAAAAGTAATTCAAAAATTGTTTTGAAATGTCCGACAATGGTTAACCCAAAACTACTCATTGAATCAATATTTAATTTGTAATCCTTGAGAATGCATGAATCCAATAGCGTCAATAGATCACACCTTCTGAATATGTAATATTAGGTGGATTAAAGATTACCTTATTTGATAGTTTTAAGTAAAAATACAAATTGGGTACCCAACATATAGGCCAAAGGCTTATCAATTAACTGTGGCCAGTCCACTAATGTAACAGAATAATGTTAAAATAAATAGTGTTTTATATAATCTATTCATCCCTAAATATATTATTTTGTTGATTATTATAATCAAATATATTTTCCATTAATTTCTATTTTAAAAAGAAAAATTTAAGATAATAATAAAAATATTTTATTATTATCTTAAATTATTACTTATTATTATATTGTTTATCTATTAATTATAACTGATGAGTTTTAATTAATATTATTCAGATTTTAAAAAAAATAGGAAATTTTTTAATTTCTGATTTTATAAATATATTATTAGTTTTAAGGAAAAAATTAATATAAAATAAATAATTTTAAATTATATATGTTGTTTTTTTATTAAAATATTAACTTTAAAAAGTTTATTTTTTATTAAATTTAATTATATTTAAATTAAATAATAATTATTAAAAATCAATTATTTTAATATTAATATTATTTATTCATAAGTTTTTTGTAATTATTTAAAAATTTCAAGCAACTTTTAAAGATGATTTCTTAATTAAAATTATTATTTATTATTAGGTAAATTAT